>SKCR01017564.1:0-64339 GCA_019454045.1 Zanthoxylum bungeanum | reverse complement strand
AGCCCGGCCCGGCTGTCATCGGGCCGGGCCGGGCCGGCCCGGTCGGGCTCGGGCTCGGGCCGGGCTTGGCCCGGGCCCGATTTCTATATTATAAAAAATTATAAAAATAAAAATTTTATTATATAAATATATATATTTTATAAATAAAAATATTTATTTATTTATTTTAAGTCCGGACCCGATTTTTTTATTATAAAAAATTATAAATATAAAAAAATTTTGGGTCATTATCCGGATTTTTATTAAGTCCGGGCTTTTTGGGTTGAGCCCGCCCGGGCCCGGGCCCGAGTCGGGCCCCAATTTTGAAGCCCGGCCCGGGCTTTTTTCACCTCGGGCCGGGCCAAAGCCCGCCGGGCCGAACCGGGCCGGGCCCTTTTTTGCCATGTATAAATAAAACTCTCTTTTTTCTTAAGAAACTTGCATATCGCTTGTTTGTTAATTAAACATGAAAGTTGTTTTCGTTATTTATTTTGACATGCTCGATGCGAAGGTAATGATTTAAGGTTAGAAAGAGCACCAAACCCGTGGCACGCCAAACACATGTGTCATTATCGAACCCCCGGGTAAAGTGCGCTGACCTGGCTCTTTTCATTCTAAGTGGGAGATACTACAAGGGATGAAGTGCATGAGGGAACGCGTGAACCCTCGTGGCGGGATCAGACTCCCGAGGCCGGAGCGTAACTACCCCATGACTTGCATCTATGTTAAGGCTCGGGGCTGAATTTGTCCCGCTGAGGCCTCTGTGTGCCACCGGCTTGGGGCTGGACTCGTTCCGCCGAGGCTTCGTGGTGTCAGCTCGGGGCTGGATTTGTTCCGCCGAGGTCGCTGAGAGATTATGAGTTATGTTTTGGAGACCTCGGGCAGGACGCTGTTTTGAGGCATCAGTGCTGTTATTTACACTTGTGAGATTTCTCGTTTGGGGTATGTGCTAAGTCACCCCTGTCTTTTACTAATTTTGTTCTAAACCTTTGTTTTTGTTTTTCGCTGGTCTGGTAAGGGGACAACCACGCCAGAGTCAGTAGAGCCTCGAAGGTTGATTTGTTTCCCTTCCGTGTAAGTCTTGGGAATTATTCAGTTCAGGGCTGGATTCCGTTCCGCCGAGACCATGAGATTATTCGGTTCGGGGCTGGATTCTGTTCCGCCGAGAGCATGAGATTATTCGGTTTGGGGCTGGATTTGTTCCGCCAAGATTTCAATTACTCAGCTCGGGTTTGGGGTAATTCCCACCGAGCTGATTCTTCAGACTGGGGATGTATCATTCCCCCAGGTCCAAGTACTCTACTCAGCTCGGGTTTGGGGTGATTCCCACCGAGTCTGATTCTTCAGACTGGGGATGTATCATTCCCCCAGGTCCAAGTACTCTACTCAGCTCAGGTTTGGGGTGATTCCCACCGAGTCTGATTCTTCAGACTGGGGATGTATCGTTCCCCCAGGTCCAAGTACTCTACTCAGCTCGGGTCTGGGGTGATTCCTTTCGAGTCGGATTCAGACTCAAGTGGATTTATCATCAGCTCGGAAAGGAAAGAGTTCGTTCTACGGCCAGGTTCGATGATGATTGGGTTCAAAATCGAGACGTCAGGTTCAGGCTCGACAAAACAGATTTTAGCTTTAGTCGCAGATACCTCGGGGACAAAGATAGGAACTTCAGACGATCGCTCCTCAAAGAACTAAAAATATGGGTACAGTGGTCGTGGGCTCAGAATATCGACTTCGCTCGGGAAGAAGAGTGAAAGAAGAACTGAAGACAGTATTCGGGTCATTGACGGACGAACGGCCTAAAAACAGTCAGGGAAGAAGACCTGATACATGTGCAAATATATATTCTTCATGGTTCCAAAAACAACCACCAGCAGGGTGAAGGGTTCGGCGATTTTTTATAGTTACCGGCATCAACTCACAAACTCATTGATACCGAGAACTAGGGGATAGATGTTGATGGTGGAAATCCAGGCATGATACATCAAACAGTTGGCCAAGGACAAAGATGGGATTTGCCTTTTCCAAAAGGGAAAGATAAGAAGTGTTAGCCACTCCTCGGTTCGGAGGAAGTCTAGACGCAGTCCTCAGTATTAGATCAACCGTGTCATGTGCTTCAAACACGGCTTCCATAAACCGACCGCATCAATTCTGTGGTTCGGTTCGGGCCCATTCGTTTCCTTTGTTAAGTACTTCGAAAGGGCTTGGACAGCACAAGACATGACAGAAGAGGTTCGGTAGGTTCGGCAGATGATTAGGCCGACCACTTAGTCACCGACAGAAGCCTCGAGAAGGTGATTCTCCTTTACACGCGTCATCTTCCGAAAACACCCACCAGACGGCCATCATCACTAAATGCATGTGGCAACAGAAAGTCAAACTGATGCGATGAGATGTCAGAGAGCAGGTTCACTTTCGGCAAGAGCAGGCATAGGGCAGAGAGCTTAGTAAATGAAGCAGATTCACGTGGAAGGCTCCGCAGTATGGGGAACAGTAGCCGCCTCAGTTTTGCCGCTTCAGACTTGGTATATATATAAAGAAATGTCTTTTTGTAAGAGATATACACAAAAAAGGAAAAAGAGATTTAGAAAGCTTTGTAATTCCATTTGTAAGACAGTTCGGCTCCTATATTCCACAACCACAAACAGGTCGGCCTGAGCCCATTTCATTAGTAAAACACCACCTGTTTTGTGCCCGTGGATGTAGGCTGGATTTTATCCGCCGAACCACGTTAACTTCTTGTGTCAATCCGCGTGCTTTTCTCCATCTTCCAAAGTTTGCTTTTGGTTGTCCTTATAACCAAACAAATTCACTGCTGGAGGAAGGTTGAATCCCGGGAACAATACATTTCCGTTATTGTCCCTGAGACGAAAATCAGCCATCAACACTTATATTTTTGAAAATTAAAATCATTTCTCAACGGATTTGAGATATTTTTATCTAACACATCAAAGCATCCTTCCCCATATCGGATATTACAAAATACAAACCATACCTGGCAGAGCATATATAAAATTGCCTCAACAAAAACCAACAGAGGGTAAATAATAAACAAGCAAACAAAAAGGTACAGGTGGTTGAAAATGTTAAAATGAAAGGACAAGAAATAACATGTTACTTGTCTTTTTTGGGGGTGGCAAGGATGATTTCTGAAGGATTTATATTTGCTGTCCCGTACAATAACTTGACTGCGAAGGGTAGCCACGTGGTTGTTAATTAAATGGCTACACTGGACTGGATTGCAAGGGTAGGCCAAAATAATCCAACAAATCAAATGGGAAACAGTAGTGGCACTCCACCCATACGTAATATTGAGAAATAAGAAATAGTTGCTGTGTTGTGACCTTTGTAATTATTACCAAGAATTGGACAGCAGACACTCCCTTTAAGAGTGCTTGCCATGATTTTTCCATTTAACATAATAATGCAAACTTCTGGAATTGCCTTTTCTTTCTAGAAAAACTAATTGCTTGGCGTTAGGTAGAGTGTCTATGGACTTCAAAGAACGAGACGTGATTTAGTGGTATATAGTTTATGATCTTGTCTTAAAGTCTTGGGTTCGAATTTAGGGAATTTATTTCTTGTAAGAGTATGAGACAAGTAATTTGACGACGTTATTTCCAACGATTCCAAAATAAAAAAACAAAAATGTAGAGTTTCTATAATGAATTATTTGATTGTAGAAATTTCCATGACCAAAACCCTAGCTAGTAGTGGAGCTTTCTTGGTTTACCTTTGGAAGTTAGATCTTTCTCTTTACAGTTAAATGTAATTTTTGCAGAGCGAAAACGACACCGTGCATTTGTCTCTAGTAGCGGAGTCATATATATATTTGGTAGGGATAATTGTCTCACTCAATTTGAAATTTTGTTAAATTATTTTATATAAATTAATAAAAAAAAATTATTTATTAATAAAATAATTTTAATATACCTCCACTAAAATGATTTGTTAAAATCGTAATTTTCCTCTCCTGAATTAAAATTTTGAATTTATATGTTTTTGGCCTCTCTCCCGTGCAGTCCCTTCCATTGCTTTAAGCCTTTATTTAATTGCCATGTGTCTAACAAGTGTCCCCTTTTGTCAAACCAGGAACAGTATCACAAATTATGAAGTATATCGGCATAGAGTAACAATAGCTTCTATAGTGGCACTCAATGTTGGATAATAAATTCTAGGGATATTATCATTTTTACACATGAAAATTGATTAATGTATGTAAAATTTTTAAATAAATTTAATTTTACACTCATGTTTCAGTTAAATTTTATATGTAAAATTGAACCTAAAAATATAAATTAATATATTAATTGAAATTTTACGTGTAAGATCGAATTTGTTTAAATTTTTTAAATTTATCCAAATATAAATCAATTTTCTGGTGTAAAAATGATAATTTCTCTAAATTTCATGGAGAATTATTATTTACCATAAAACCAATAAGCTTGTTTACAATTAGTCCAGCCGCAATTAAAAATTTAGATTTAATCGTCCAACTTGCGAAATGACGTATTGGGTTAGGAATCGTTTATTCGTTCGATTCGATTCGTTTTAAAGCGAATACGAATTTGAAAAATTGATTTGTTTAATAAATGGGTAAATTCGATTCGATTCGATTTATTTATTAAACGAATCAAATACGAATTTAAGCTCATTGATTTGTTTAGGATTCGTTTTATTATTTTCTTTTACTAGTTATTGTTATTTTTCAATTAAGATTCGAAAAATTATGGCTGATTATCATAGAAAAATAATATTATCAATATTTGGTAAGGTATTTTTAGTAAATATATTAATTACATATTTCATATATATATATATATAATAAAAGAGAATGGTGTTGAAGGAAAGAGAGTGTATCCAACGACTCTCTTTATGTGGCTTAATTGACGGCCCAGATCATTTCATTGGTAATTGGAGGAAAGAGAGTGAATTGATTGATGGAAATGGTAAAAAAAATTCAAATTTTCAAATTAAAAAATAGAAATTTAAAATAAAATCATTTAATTAAAAAATAAAATCATTTAATTCTGTAACACCGTGCCGTAGGCACGGGCAAATACTATAATATCGTGCCGTAGACACGGCCAAATACTATAACACCGTGCCGTAGGCACGGGCATCATTTAATTAAAAAATAAAATCATTTAATTCTGTAACACCGTGCCGTATGCACGAGCAAATACTGTAACACCGTGCCATAGGCACGGGCCAAATACTGTAACACCGTGCCGTAGGCACGGGCAAAAACTAGTATATATATATATATATATATATATATATATATAATATATATATATATATATATATATATATATATATATTTATGAAGAATTAATGTAAATAAGTTATGATAAATTATGTTATTGAATAATATCATGACTAAACGAATTTTCGTATTCGATTCATTTACGAATCGAATACGAATCTTGATATTAATATTCGTTTAATAAACAAATCGAATACGAATCTATCACATTTTGATACGATTCGTTTAAGATTCGATACAAATTCAATTCGTTGATTCGTTTTATCATCCCTAGTATAACATGAGAATCTAATAATTATTACACTATTGTCGTCGCTTATTTAAAAAATAAAATAAAGAAAACGAAAGTCTTCTTTTTCCATATTTAGTAAATATTATATTTTTCTTTTGTTGACTTTTAATTTAAAATTAAATATCTCCTAAAATATAAAATATTTCATAAAAAATATATTATTGATATACAAATTATAAATTTTAAAACAAGTATTATTATTTATATATTTTAGTGAAGGAAAAAATGGGGCAAAATGACATTTACATTTATAAAATATTGATAATTTCAGACCAAATATTTTCAAGCACCTATTTATCTTTCATTTATACTCCAAACCACAATATGTAAAAATCTACATATTGCTAACATTTATGCCTATAACTTTAATCAAGTAACCTCTCTTAAGTTCGGACTTCTGCTAGGTCAAATTATCACATCCCAAGATTTTCGGGACATGATCAACAAGAGAATACATGACCATTTTCTTGAGCCTCTGACTTGACCTTGCAACATCTGATTGAACTTAAACTAAATATATATCTTCATTACCAATAGCACACATATAATTACATATACAAATAATGACCTGTTAATAAGCATATTTATTACAATTACATTTTTTTTTTTAAACCTATTCAATGTCTCAGCATACAGTTATATATACACACAACATGCATAATACACATGACACCATTCGGCCTTTCGGACTATCTTGATGACTATATTAAATATGTAGATCCCGTGATATGTATCCCTAATGACTGCAGTTGGTTTCCATCTCTTCCAAACTTGAGTGTTTGGAACCTGAATCTATGTCTATATCAAGGCTAGTGTTGAACCTGCAATCATAACTGAAACTATGGGAAGGGGTGTAAGTCGTTTATACGACCTAGCGAGTGAATGCTGATAGTGAAAAATGATATAAAATATTTTGCATTGTATAATAACTGAGCTATAGGAAACATTTATTAAGCTTGAAAACATGGTTAACTAAAATACATGTGATTCATAAAAACATGTATAAGAAAAATAGCTGCCATGAAATAGCTCACCAGTGTCGTGGTCTGGGAGCGTGTAGCCTACCTAGTGGGACCTGGTACCGCGTAGGAAGGGGAACATGAACATGAACATACATGAGCCTATGGGGGTGATCAGTGCCCCATGAAACATTTTGTCTAGTATAATACTGAAGGTTGTCCGAAAGTATCCGAAAATAAATGTGTGCTATAATAGTAGAAATATCACCGGATTTTCAAAAAATAATTTTACGATCACGAAAGCACTCATGCGTGGGTAAACCGGTACTGTCTCAAGCTCTTATAACACTACAAGAAAACTGTGAAATAGAGACGAATTTTTCCGTCTCTATTCCTCGCTATTGGGCCACTAGCGACGGAATAGAGACAGAAATATTTCGTCTCTATTTGTTCGTCGCAAAAAGAATAGCGACGGATTAGTGTTTCCGTCGCTAAATACAGAGACAGATTCCGTCGCTATTTAGAGACGGTGTTATTCCGTCGCTAAATTACGACAGAATGCATTCCGTCGCTAAATTGAGACGGAATGTATTCCGTCACTAAATTGCGACGGAATACATTCCGTCTCTAAATAGAGACGGCTAACTATTCCGTCGCAATTTGCGTTTCAATGCCTCTTTTTCAATTATGAAATGGTCATTTTTTATATTTTTAAGAAATTAAATTTATTTTAAACAATATTATTAATATTAGTAAAATTATAGAATAAATATATTAATTACATAAATTATTATATAAACACAACAAATAATAAAATAAAAATTTTATTACATAAACGTTATAATGTGTAAAAAAAAGTACAACATAAAAAAATACATATAACTTAATCCTCTTTATCTCTCTGCTCACAATTAGTTGGCGGATCAGGTGGACCTGAAGAGGAAGGTTGTGAACTCAAGTCTCTCTCCATCTGAAAATACCGCTCCATATCTGCGATCTTCTGTTTGAGATCAAGCACCTCTTCATTTCTCTTCTGCTGCTCTTCCTCTAGTCGGCGGTGTATCTCTTCATTCAGTCGTTGTTGCATAGTCTGCATCCAATCCTAACTCGCTCTTGCACCCGTTGCTCAAATGTATCATCAAAATTTGTACCGTAGTACGATCTACCTGAGCTGCGTAACGAATCTGGATATGAAAGCGATGCAAGAGAGCCGAGACCGTACACTCGGCGTTTCTTAGTATCCGCTCCGACGACATTTAAGTATAGGCGATTGGTGTCGGGCTGAGTCTCAAGCTCACCAGACTCCTCTGAAAACTGAGATGTATTCGCTATCATTTGCTCTACAGCAGCCTACCAGTAATAAAAATATATATAAGAAAAAAAAATAAAAATGAAAAGAAAAAAGAAAAAATATTTAATTTATAAACAAAAATTACACTAATGTCGCTCGATCTCTTGGCAACAAAAGTACCATCTTTCTTTGTGTGCATATGCTTAAACACCTCATAGCCTGTGGGTGCACGTCCTAACTGAGATTCATATTTAAAAAAATGAAGAATTAATAAATCAGTTTAATAAAAGTAATAAAAATTATTCGCATGTTTTAAAAAACTCACAATATCAATAGAATGTTGAATTGTAGACTTCGAGCCACCGGTGTGTTTAGAAACACATGATCATTCTCCAGCTTTCTCAGTGTTTCTATTTTTTGATGCTTGCTGAGATTTTAATTTAAACTCGGTCCTACTCCAATACTCCTGCCATTTATTCCAAACATTATCTGGAACACAGAGTGGCTTCCCCCTTCTTTATATTTATAGCACCATTTACAAAGTTCATCGTTATACCGATTCTTACACACATTATTCCATGTAGTCCTCACAGCGACCGCATGCGCAGAATCCCACTGATAAAATTTCTGTAAAATTAAAAAAATTTGAATAAATAATTAGTAATCAACAATGACAAATAATACATTACATATAATAATAATATACCTGAAATTCATCCCAATAGTATTCTTTTATGCCTTTGGCACTTTAATCCACTATGTACCATCCTCTGTAAATTTCTCCTTAAATATTTCTCCTATCCTGCGAGAGGCCGAAGGTATAAACCTGCGTATAAAATAGTAAATAAATATTTAGAAGTTTTTTCATAATAATAATAATAATAACAAAAAAAATTAATAATAATAATAATATAAGTTTCTGAAAATCATACTGATCATGACTAGCAGGTATAATCATAAGTTTGGTACAACTCATTAAACTTTGTGCTGCATGAGATGATCGAGCTGAAGTCGATCCTGCTGATGTCTGAGTAGTAGAAAAAAAGGTAGGTGAGACTGCAGAGGGTCTATCGGCCTCTGGTGTGGAATGTGATGAGGACCTTTGGCCTGGCCGCTCAACTCCTCGTCCTTGGCTAGCTGGCTGTGCTCCCCGTACCATATCTATAATCAATCTACAGTAAAAGAAACATTGCATGGTGCAGACAAAAAGGGTGTCAAATGGGCTGCCATACACTCCTCAAAGACGAGATCATAAAACCAAAACATATTTCCCTTTTGATAGCCCACCGTCATGCTGGTGTAACAAAGCACTAGAAACATCAATATCTAGCAAAATGGACCTGTTCTAACATCCACAACATGTTTAAGAACCATAAAACTCAATATTAACTAAACTCAATATTAACTAAACCAAGTATTTCAGATTCCCAAATTCAGAAAGAACAGATTTCTTAACTAAACCAAATATTTTAGTTAAGAAATCTGTTCTTTTTTATTTGAAGAGATTTTCATTTCTGGGCTTCAAATCTTCATCTATAGTAACTGTAAGTCTGTAACAACAGAACATAGAAATTTGATTTGTATGATTTCTCCCCTTCAAAATTTCTCATCAATCCCTTATCCTCTTCTCTTCTCACATAGATTACCACCCAAACCAATATTACTTTCTTTGGACTATTTCAGTGGTTTAATTAACCACACGTGTGATCAATCAAAGTATCAAAAGGTTGTGAGCACATCTGTACTCTCTGTCTATAGTCACCTTTGTTATTCTCATGCCCTTAATATCTTAAGAAAACCCATTTGTAAGTTTGTAAGCACATCAGCCTTGCTAAAGCAATGATTCTCAAAAACAACCCAAAAAAATAAAAAGGCTTAGAGAAGCACTATGAAGTGAATTTCTTATTTGCACCTATTGTTTGTGGTATGTGTTGGACTATTTGGGTGCTTAGTCTCTGACTAGGTGTTCAGATCTCTCTAATTGTTGAGGGGCTCATTTTGTGGCAGGGAAGGCACTGTCTGAAGAAGTTGAGAGGCTCCAAAAGCTTCTTCAAGCTGGAACTTCTTCCTATTCGAGAGATAGGAAAAATGATAATACGCAGCTGAATACTCCTGAAGGTGCTCAAACAACATATAGAAATCAGTCCAGTGGCCCATCCAAAGAAAAGACAAGAAAGCGTAGGAGGGATTTGGGCACTGAATCTGAGGGAAAATGCATTAGTACACCAAGTGGTAGTGGCAGAGATGATGCCATTGCAGGACAATCAGCAAAGAATATATCAAAGGAGAATGTGTCCAGTGGGGCTTTTGTATATGATCAGATGGTATTCCTGTAACCCTAAGCTTGTTAAGCTGAAGTTATTCCTTTCATCTTTATCTCTGACTTTTTTTATTGTGATCTCCAGCCTGAGTGCTGTAAAAGAACTATCGACACATCAGGTAGGAGTTACAAATTTTGACACACTGGCTTTTACTTGAATGTGATGTCACTGGCTCAATTGTTTATATTGTTTTTTTTTTAGGTGGTGGTGCAGCTAATTGTGTGTATCAAGCTCTTGTTAAATACTTAACCAAAATAAAGCAAAACTTCCTAGGCAGCCCAACTGAATCTCCAGGTCCAGGTAATAAACCAGGAACAAATGTAAATTCCAAATTCACAAGACGCAGAGCAGATTTTTTAAATAAAGAAGCAGAGCAGATTCAACAGAACAAACCAAGAGAAAACAAACAGCAGGAATGAATTAATTTTAGTAAGAAATGAAGCAGAGTCAAAGAGCTAAATGGGTCCATTTTCTGCAGTCCTTTTCAATTTCTAACCATTATGATTTTGAAATATACAGTAATCTGTTCATGAATCTATGTTGCAATCAGTATCAAGACAATTTATAATCATCAATTTTGACATTCATGAAAGATACTAGCAACTGAACAAATGATGATAATGATGAATGCTTTTGAATTACTAAATATTCAACTAGCCATGCTTCAATAATTTGACATAACACTGGATTATTTTTTGAGATAACACTTAGTTATACAATAATTTGCATATAGTTCATTAAAAGCAACATCCAATACATAATTTCATGAGTCACAAATCAAAGTAGCTCTCCTGCATATGTTTCTTTCTTATATATTATAGTATTAAAAAGAAGATAAGAAAAGCTGTCACCTAGATCTTTGCTCTCCCTCTCACGTTCTTTCAAAACATGTTTTATATTTCAATCAAAAACGCCCCCAAAACAAACCGAAATAAACTACTCAAATTCAATCCGCAAGTACACTATCTCCAAAAGGGTCCATATCACGGGCAATTCAAGTCAGGATCTAAGCCCAAATACAAAATGCCAAAGCCGAATGAAAACATACAAGTCAAAAATAATTACCTGTTCTTTAAGCGAAGCCAAGATGCAAATGCCTCAAGGACCTGGCAAATCAATCAAAGTTGAAATGATCAAAAAGCCACTTCATGAAACATTTATTAGCAGATTTTTCATTTTAATAGCAGATTTATAAATGAGGATACAAGTATTCATATATTTTTTACATTGGGAATAACAATGTCAAACTTTTACATGTCTTGGATAATGAATGAGCTAGTAACAATGACTATATTCATAGAAGACAATCTATACCATGCCACCAGTAGCATCACACCAAAGAGGACGAACCCAAAAAAAGCCATTGTTGCTTAATATTAATTTAATATAATACAAAAGGAGAAACCCACAAAAGCTATTGTTGTTTATTATTAATTTAATACACTACTCATTGTCTGAATCATCAAATTGTTCATCATCTTCATTTTCCTCCAATTCTTCAGATTCTTCATCAGATTCTATTTCTATTTCTGGCTCATCGTCTTCCTCAGTATCCATGTCCTCAATATCGATATAATTGTCGTCTTCACCAATTAATCGTTGAGGTTCAGCATCTGCCACAATTTCTATTGCATGCATTTCTACAACATCCTCTTGAAACGCAACTCCACGTGACATCGAGGTTGTCAAAGATGGTTCAGGAACTTCAACAACAACACGGGCTTTTAATTTAGACACAGACCACCAATCGCTTGGATTTTTCCATATGGTTGGATAAGTGGTGTAATACACTTGCCCTGCCATAATAAACGGATCATATTTTCGATAACTCATTTTATGATGCACATCTACAAGCTTGTATTGCTCGTGAATTCGTGTACCAACATTCGGAGTCAGATCAAACCATTTACACTTGAATAATACTGTTCTTTTAATCGGTAAGGCAGGAAATTCTAACTGAACAACTTCCAATAACACGCCGTAATAATCTGTCTCATTTGCACTGTGATTAGACCCCTTAATGCAGACACCGCTATTCATTGTCGCTCTATCTGAACTGTGATGTTCCGTGTGAAACTTGTATCCATTCACATAATATACCGGGAATGTTTTGACTTTTCGCAACGGCCCATTTGCTAAGTCCTTTATGAATTTGTTAGAGATGTTCAAGGATGGATTACGTGCCTACACAAGATAATAATTTGAATAACATATTTCCATAAGCTTTTATTTATAAATTATAAAATACAATAATTTGATGTTTTATACTAACATATGTTTCGAACCACAATGTGTTCAATACCTGGTTGAGTTTCCCTTAACTCCGCAATGTACACACTAACAAACAGAACATGTTATCTTCTATAAGATACTTATTATCAAATTAATGTGCAATAAACTTATAAAAATTCATAAAATTAACCACTTACTCAATATAAGGTTTAATTTCCTCGTAATTCAGCAAAATATATGTGTGAGCTGCATGATATTCTTTATCATCTATAAAGAATCTAGATCTCTCTTTGCCATATGATCTTCCCGAATTTCTGAAAATTGAGATCATCCCTTCATGTTCTTCCCCTTCACCCCCACGAGTATCATCGTTCCGTGGAACTTTTCTATGTCTAGTGTAAACATGTGGCTGAAAGTAATGAGCACAAAATAATGAAGCCTCTTCAACCAAATATGCATTACATATTGAGCCTTCGACTTTAGCTTTATTGGTGACATTATTCTTCAGTCGACGAAGATACCTCTCAAATGGATACATCCATCTATATGGCACAGGACCCGCAATCATTGCTTCATAAGTCAAGTGGATCGGAAGATGTTCCATAGAGTCGAAGAAACTTGGAGGGAATATACGCTCAAGCTTGCATATAATGACGGGAATGTCTTTCTCTAGCCGCTCCATTTCATTTTCAGTAATGACAGTACAAGTAAGATCCTTGAAAAAAATGCTCAATTATGTCAATGCTTGCCACACATTTGCTGGAAGTAATTCATGAAATGCTATGGGTATTAACCTTTGCATAAACACATGGCAGTCATGGCTTTTCATTCCATACAACTTAAGCTTTTTCATGTCAACACATCTTCCCATATTAGATGCATATCCGTCAGGAAATCAGAGTTCTTTTAACCATTTACATAATGCTTCTTTTGCAGCCTTATTCAACATGTAACAAGCTTCAGGATACACAAATTTTCCATTTTTTCAATCCGATGTAACTCCGGACGTGAACAGAACTCCTTCAAGTCTTCTCTAGACTTGGCATTATCTTTTGTTTTCCCTTCCACATTCATGACAGTGTTAAAAATATTATCAAAGAAATTCTTCTCAATGTGCATGACATCTAAATTATGTCGAATTAATAATGTTTTCCAATAAGGCAAATCCCAAAATATGCTTCGTTTCTTCCAACCACACCTGCAGTTCCTTACTATTCGAGCATTATTATGATCAACATCAAGTTCTGTAACCTTTTTCAGTCCATATCTCAAAACCTGACTTCACAGGTTGTGCCACTTTATATACTGCATGCCCCTTCATGAACCACCTCTTGTTTCTTCGAAATGGATGCTCTGATGGTAAGAACTTGCGATGGTTGTCAAACCATGAAGTCTTTCCACCTTTTGTCAAAGTAAATGCGTCTGAATCATCCATCCAATAGGGACAAGCTAACTTACATGCACTACTCCACCCGGACAACATAGAATATGCAGGAAAATCACTGATAGTCCACAACAGAGAAGCTCGCATCTGAAAATTATGTTTACTGTATATATCATGTCTCAACCCCCACCCCTACAATTCTTTCAACTCAGTAATCAAAGGTTGCAAGTACACATCCAACTTCTCTTTAGGGTTTCTCGGCCCAGGCACTATTACAGACAAAAACCTGTATTCATCCCTCATGCACATCCATGGTGGCAAATTGTATGGCGTCACTATCACTGGCCATGAAGAGTACTGTTGCCTTGTTTGTCCAAATGGTTGAAATCCATCAGTACAAAGACCCTATCTAACATTTCGAGTTTCGGCTGTAAAAGATGGATACATCTGATTAAAATGCTTCCAGACTGGGGAGTATGAGCAATGCCTCATGACACCACCCTCTTCAGTATCATGCTCGGCGTGCCACCTCATGTCCTTAGCAGTGGCATTAGATGCATACAATCTCTGCAAACGAGGTGTTAGTGGAAAAAAATACATTTTCTTATAAGGAACATTTATTTTCTGCTTTGCTGATCCTCATCTCTGCTTCTTATACCGAGGGTGGGTGGTTACAGAACTTGCAACTTGTTAGGTTAATATCATCACTCCAATATATCATGCAACCATTATGACAACAATGAATTTTTTCTACTGGTAGACCCAAGCCTTCAATTAACTTCTTCGTGCTATAAAAGTTGTCAGTCATGACATTATCCTATGGAAGCATTTCATGTACAAATTGACAAATATCATTGTAACACCTTTCCGAAAAATGGTGTTCTGCCTTCAAATTCAGGAGTCTAGCCACCGCCGATAATTGTGAATGCCCGTAAGGGTTTCCATGCCAAATCTCCTGCTATGATGCTCTAAGCATGTCATAAAGTTTTCGTGTCGCGGTATTTGGAGTCTTTTCACTATCATTTTGATTGAAAGTAGGGTCTGCAGCATCCAAGACCATTTCTTGAATTGCGTTGTTCACTTGGGTATACTCGACTTCTGGACTGTGACTAATATCATGTTCCGAGATATCTCGTTGTTCAGTCTCCACATTTTTATACCATATATAATAGTTTGGTACAAATCCATGTTTTGCAAGATGGAGTCTCATAGTATTAGGGTCATAAAAACTTCGATTTTGACACCTACGTTGGTTACATGGACACTTAATTTTCATTCCGTCCATAAATGTATGATGACTTTCTGCTAACTGCATAAACTCCTCAATACCCGCAATAAACTCATTCGTCAAATAACCATCTTTTAACCTAGCATCGATCCACTACCGATCTG
This sequence comes from Zanthoxylum bungeanum, assembly GCA_019454045.1. Lineage (NCBI taxonomy): Eukaryota > Viridiplantae > Streptophyta > Magnoliopsida > Sapindales > Rutaceae > Zanthoxylum > Zanthoxylum bungeanum. The sequence goes on along the minus strand of SKCR01017564.1, from coordinate 49,223 downwards.
ATCTCATCTTATCTTTCACTACGGTTGAATGTTATGCTGGTAACTGATGAAAATAAAAATTGTGACTTTATTGGTAAAAATTATGACATAGTTCATTAAACTCAACTCTTGGCATACATGCAGAATAGACGTAATAGAAAGACAAGATTCGCAACTAACTTGCAATTACTTTCGAGTTCTATTCTACTGCTTATTCAACATAAATGAGGAAGTGTATTATTCTACTACTTATTCTACTGCCTTCACCAATTACCATACAACCAATATATTGATTACAAACCTTAATGTTCAGCTTAATTAGGAGGGAAGATTATAAACTATGAGGAAGTGTATTATTCTACTGCTTATTCTCACAGTGATTGATAATTGTCTAGAAACTTGCTATGGAATTGCTAATGATGTGAGCTCCTGTCGGGAATATATAATATATCGAATTAGTTAGACAAGGCATGGCAAAAGTAATTCTTAAACATTAATAGGCTATGAAAAGCGGGAGACACCAAATTCACTTAAAAATTCAGGGTGCTCAGGTTAGCTAAGAGTTTTACAGACCTAGATTCCAAGTTACGAAAGTATGGTAGCGAGATTTTAGATTTTAGATTTTACCTAATCGTTAAAATCCCCTGCTCAAAGGTTAATTTCGAAAATTCACTAAAATTAATTGGAATAGAATCAAGGGTTGGAATTTTAATAGAATAGACCTTTAAGTGTCTAGTTTATATCGGTTTTTATGGATCTCGGTTTCAATTTCTGAAACTCAAGTCCGAAATTCAGGGGTGATCAGAAAAAAACTGAGTGTGTTTGCAGCAGATCACCCAACTTCAAAAATTCGGTTTACCTTCATCTTAAGTCAAAAAAATCTCATTTTTGGATATTTTATTCCTTATGTATTTATTTTAACTCAAATTTTACGGATCTTAATTTTGACTTATAGAACTCAACTTATGAGCAAATTATCAGATGATGCTTAGGCACGATAGAAACCAAAACATCTGTAGGGCAGCCAACTTCTAAAATTCGGCCTAAAATTCATATTAAGCTAAAAAATTCCAATTTTTGAATATGTTTTTCTTTTACATGTTTATTTTATTAAATTTTTATCGTTCATCATTCGAACATTGGAAATTTGACTTATAGGCCAAATATCATAACATGTCAAGGAAGTGTTACAACTAACTCTGCTGCCCTACTATCTCAACTTGTCGCCTTAATTAATACATTTTATTCAACATCTGTCACCAAATTTTTGAGTATTTAATAAAAATTCATATTATTATGCATGAAACATGTTTAATTCTATGATTTAGTTGGAGTTTGACATTTCATCGAACACATGGTGCGCATATTGCTCAAACATCACCATTTCTACAATTTCTGTTTATTCTATTTCCTTTTACATTACCACAACTCCTTAAAATATTTTAAGCTTTCATTACATATCAAAGCAACTTCCCCTAGCCGAAATCAACATCATCATCAAAGAACCACTTTATTTTGTTACATCACTCAATAACATCATCATTATCATCATAAGTAATTTCCGTCAACATAAACAACAAATCATCAAAGTTACAAGCTATAAGATAAAGTTATCCTCTCCTTCCCAATCTCGGTTCTAGCTCATTAGGGTTTCTAAGCCTTGAATCTTCCCTCCTGATTTTATCTTATACTTGATTCTCCCTCACAATGAAAATCTGAACTTTATAAGCTCAAAAGTAAAAAGTAAAAACAATCAAAAGAAACCCACTTCAAGTATCACTCAAATTTCCACAAAGAAACAAATATTCAGTGAAAACAAAAAAGAAACGATTTTATTCTAAGTTTTTTCAACAAAACAATAAACCGAAAAGTCAATTTTTTCTCTCATTTTTCGTCAAAAGAAAAAAGAAAAATAAGAAGAAAATCGATTTACCTGGCTTCTTCGTGAGAGTGTGAGACAGAGGGCGAGAAGTGAGGCTGAGATTCAGAGGGAGACCGGAGATTGAGAGAGGGGGTGGCAAGAAAATTTAGGGATTTAGGGATCGTTGGGTGTGACGGGGCAAAAGGAATGGGAAATTTATTTATTTAAGTAAATTTAGCGACGGAATTAATATAATGTCGCTTAATTTAACGACGTAAATTAAATTCCGTCGCTATTTAGTGACGGAATATAAATTCCGTCTCTATATTTTTAGAGACGGAATACAATTATGTCTCTAATTAGAGACGGAATTAATATTTCATCGCTACATTAACGACAGAAATTAAATTTCGTCTCTATTTAGCGATGGAAATTAAATTCTGTCGCTAAATAGTGACGGAATTTGTATTCCGTCTCTAAAAATATAGAGACGGATTACCATGTCCGTTGCTTTTCTTCCCGCAATTTTGTTGCTGCCACTATTAGTTACAGAATTTTGTCCCGTCGTTAAATTTCGTAGCTAATGTTTTTATCCATTTCAATTTCGTCGCTATTCTGTTTCTAATTTTTGAAACGGACTATTCTGACGCTAATTTTCGTCGCTAATTCTGTATTTTCTTGTAGTGTAAGGGTGCTGCCAAGTGTTGAGATATATGACATTGAGCATAATGTAATATGTAAACGAGATTTCATTTTAAGTAATAAACAATACAATTATACATTTATTAAAATGTTGATTTTAAAGTCGTATTTTATAAATTATCATGTATGCCCTTAGATACTAAATGTACTTTTAGACTTAGTGTATAAGTATTATACACAAGAGTATTTAAGTATGAAATTAGTAATCTTGAATCGTCCGTAGAGAGCAAACAAAGACGATCATTTTTTTGTGATTTATCTACAGCTGCGATCCATTTCATATTGTATGACGACTTTGATCCGGGTTCGTTCATGTGGTGACATGAGAATGAAGGCAACTTATATGATGCGATCATACAGGACTGAACTAAGACAAAAATGAATTTCTTTTAATAACTGTTAAATAAAGAAATTCATATCAGTTTAATAGATGATCATATATAGGTTGATCTGAATCCTGAGTGTACTACGAACTCGTGCATGGCAAGCTATGTCCTTTGATTTACAAAGGTGAGGTTGGTGAGAAATCATGACCAATAGCTACGTACTTTGGGGAAATGGTTTGGTGGGTGGCTGATGACTTTTTACATAGATATGGAGTCCACTCACTCTTGCAAGAAGTAGATGAGTATCTTCCTTAAGTGTTGATCCGGTACTTGAACGGTTAGAACGCTTAAATCTTTCTATTACGAATAGAAATATTAATATTCATGACAGTTATAAATAAATCGTTCATTTGAGAATCAATGGTACTTACAACACAAAATAATTAGAGGGGTATAATTAACATTATGATATGACTCTAATTATGAGATACTCGTGGATTGTCAATATCTATGCAGTGATTATATCGATGGACCCCGACGAGTTTCGGTATAAAACTTATATGCAGTAACAAGAGTACAATTTTAGGTTTTTAGTGGAATAAATTAAAGTTAATAATTCGAAATATTTGATTAAAGAGTTTTAATCAATATTTCGACATTATTGGAGTTCGAAACTGTAGGTCCAGTTGGTCACCATGTAAGCTCATTATACTATAGAAATCTAAGGAATAATTGGATAGTCCAATTATTAACTCACTTATAAAACATAAAATAATTATGAATTATTTAATGTCGTAATTATTAATTAGATTAATAATTATATAATGTCACATATTGAAACTATATGTTAAAATATTTAATGTATAGTTTTATGTTAATGATTATTAGATAATAATTTAATATAAGCTTTGAATTTTTGAATTTAATTTGCTTTAATTCAAAATCAAATATGTAATTTATATCATTACATTTTGAATTTTAATTTAAAATTAAATGATATTTGATATCATGATTAATTTTGAAATTAATTTTTTTATGTGACAAAAAGGCAAATGGCCAAATTTTGTATTGTGTTTAGGGATAAGGTTAATTTGTACAAACACAATTAATTAACCTAAACCCTAAATATAAATACATAAGGTTTTCTCTTCAAATAACAACCCTATGAGATTGAAAAATAGAGAAAAAAAAAAAAGGAAAAATTATCAAGTGAATTGATACGAGCCCACTCTCACGGATTTTTAGTGATGAGTCACAACATGGGGAAGATCGAGTGGTAGACCCGATCATTAAACACCTGGTTCACGACATCATCTTTCACAATGGCTCACCGCAAATCACATGCAAAATTCAAAAGACTTGAGCGCAAGGCAATATAATGGCTGTGTGCGTTGAAGATAAAGAAGCAACAATAACAAGCATATTGTGCAAAGTGAACAAATATAGAAGTGTTGCTTTGGATCATTGTTGTAAATTCCTCAAATTCATTAAATATGATATGTATATGTATAGGTAGATCATTGGGATTTTCAAGGGGTGTATGGGAGGTTGCAATCCTTGGAGGGTTGTAACCCACCCCAAGGGGTGCCCTATTGGCACCCCTCCATGCCTTATAAAAGAAGGCCTTTATTCCAAATGAATAGGAGATAAAAAACATATACATATATCTAACCAAAAAAGGCATTGTGTTTTTTCCTTGTTTTGAGAGAGAGATCCACCATTGAATCCTAGTTCAAACACTTGTTAAGAGAGTGCTCCATGAACAAGTAGAATCCAAGTAATCCTGGGAGAACGTTGGCAAAACGAATCCGTAAAGCACCTGTGACGCGCCAATAAGTTCTTAAGGACAGAGATCTTCTCGACTTGGATTGTTTCTGTAATCTCAATTTCCAGGTTTGTCTTCAAGTTTTCTGGTTTTAGGGTTTTGCATCTAGATCTACTTTTGGTAGTTCGATCTGTTTGATTTGCATGTTATATTACTGTTTAATGACACAATACTTACAACAATCTTAAGAACTTATTGATCTAGTGTTATTACGTAGTAATTCGCATGTTAGGGTTTGTATATTTTCTGTAAAATACGAACTGTGCATGAAAAAACCGTAGGGCGTTCGAACGCCGACGCACGCGAAGGCAAAAATCTGAAAATTCATAAGAACGTTCGAACGCCTCTTCAAACGTAACTCGAACGCAAGCCTTCTGCCTTAGAACGTTCGAACGCGTCCTGAACGCTATACGAACGTGAACTCTGGAATCATTCCGTTCGAACGCGTTCTCGAACGCTATACGAACGTGAACTCTCTGGAAACATTCCGTTCGAACGCGTTATCAAACGTTACACGAACGTGAACTCTCTGGAAACACTTCGTTCGAACGCGTTATCAAACGCAACACGAACGCACACACTAGACAGTCTCGTTCGAACGTAGAATCGAACGTGACACTAACGATCTTGTCCTGGAAGTATCATAAATTGCAAACTTTAATTAATATTAACTTGCTTAGTCATATAATGTAAACACATTAATCTTGGTAGTATAGATTTAAGTTATTATTAAGTTGTTCAATTATCACAAGCATACACATAGTGATAAAGTTGAAATTAATTGGTTGTTGCATAATTGGTTGAGAATTTAAAGTGTAATTTTGCACAAGTAATTCCATCCAATCTTGATTGACATATATATCTACACTTATCGTATTAATTGTGCTATTGGAAGAGTGTAAATCTGGGTTTTGAATTGCTAAAAGATTCTATTGGAAAAAGTGTTTGAAGAATATTCGTTCATTCAATTTTCCTTAAGTATCTTTAAGTTGAAATTCAAGGACTTGTGTTTATTGGAACTTTCGTCCATTAGAACAAAAAGTGACTACCTAGTACATCACTTTGAACTAGATCATTCGTTGATCGTGGTGTAATTTGTCTTTCGTAGACTGATTGAACCCTGTGGCAGAGCAAAATGTTGTTCGACCTGACAACTCTCCAGTTGGCTAAATTCCTCAAAGATCCTCCGGTCCTGTGGAGGGTGAATCTGAATTGGTCAAGGAAGAGCGAGAACAGACTTGGATGTCTGGAGACTTCTTATGCAAGAACTACCTTTTGGGTGGTCTTGACAATACCTTGTACAATGTGTACCAAGGCATGACTTCTGCGAAGGTTCTCTGGGAATCTCTCGAGAAGAAGTACAAAACCGAAGATGCCGGACAAAAGAAATGTCGTGGGTAGGATCCTGGACTACAAGATGGTAGTTTCAAGGACGGTGATGTCTCAGTTGGGTGAACAACAATAGATCATTCATGAAATACTGAATGAAGGAATGAAACTATGTGAGACGTTTCAAGTTGCCACCATAATTGAAAAGTTGCCTCCATCATGGAAGGACTTCAGGAGCTATCTGCAACAACAACAGAAAGAGAACAGATGAGCCTTGAAGACCTTGGAGTTCGATTGAGAAATCGAACAGGACAACATAATGTCCGAGAAGGCCAGCTACAAGACTATGGAGTCTAAGGCCAACATCTTTGAGGATGTAAAGGGTAGCAAGAAAAGAAAGAACAGTGAAGCTGATTCTTCCCAAGCGAACAATAAGTTCAATGGGAAGTGCTACAATGAAAGACGGTCATAATGAAATGATAGAACAACAAATCAGCAAGACAAAGATATATCAGGACAATGGCAGGAAAAATGAGGCCTATGTCGCTGAAGATGAGCAGTTAACTGATGAGATTTCAGAAATGAATCTCTCAGCAGTGGTAACTGAAGCCAACTTGGTTGGGAATCCGAGAGAATGATGGGTAGACACTAGGGCTACTCGTCATATCTGTGCTGATAGCAAGATGTTTTCCTCGTATCAGAAAGGTCGATGGCGGCGATCATCTGACAATGGGAAACTCGTCTACCTCTAGAGTGGTTGGACAAGGCACAGTAGTTCTGAAAATGATATCTGGAACGGAGCTTACATATAAGAATGTTCGCATGTTCCAGATATTCGGAAGAACTCGGTCTCAGATTTGTATTTGTTTCTGACAAGATTGTATTGACCAAAAAAGATGTCTATGTAGGAAAATGATACCTCGCTGAGGGTCTTTTCAATGACTGTCAATTGTGCTATTTAAATAAGCTGAAACTTCTGCTTATATTATTTAGTCACAAAATGTATGGCATGAGAGGTTAGGACATGTTAATTATGATACAATGCGTACATTAATTAACATGAACCTTATACCTAAATTTGCATTGATAGCCAACATGAGTGTGAGGCATGTGTTGAAGCAAAAATACATAGAACATCATAGAACGAAGTTCTAAACCCTTGGAACTTGTACACACTGACGTGACTGTGTGTGACATGATATTGTGCAAATAAGAGGCAAAAGGCGGTAAAAAGTACTTTGTCACTTTTATCTTGATCACATCAATATTGATGAAAGCACAAAATTCTGTTAAGTGTATTTGCTGAGGAGCAAAGCTGAAGCTATTGAGAGCTTTATACACTGAGAACGAAGTTGCAAATCAACCTGGCAAGTAAATCAAAAGAATCAGAAGTGATAGTGGTGTGTGAATATGTTTCATCATTCGGTGAATATTGTTCTGTGCACGGAATTATTCACGAAAACCACTGCTCCTTATTCTCCTCAATGGGATTGCTGAGTGCAAAAACCGAACGTTGAAGGAATTGATGAATGCCATGTTGACTAGTTCTGGCTTACCTCAGAACGTGTGGGGGGAAAGCCCTGCTTTCCGCGAACTACGTTCTGAACAAGCTTCCTCACAGGAGATTAGACAAGACACCATATGAGTTGTGGAAAGGTTATGTACCATCCTACAAATATCTGAAAATGTGGGGGTGTCTTGCTAATTGCCAAGGTGATGGTTCCTAAACCTAAGAAGGTGGAATATGACCCAAAACTGTTGACTCCTGACATCAATCCAAATGTGATGATTGAGTCAAGGAATGCAATATTTTTGAAGAGAAATTTCCTTGTAAGGAAAGACAAAGAAGAGAGTCTCTCAAAAAGATCTGTTGATATTGTCAAGGATAGTGATCAAGTTGACCAAGAGTCAGATCCGATTTTCTGACATATTTGTTAGAAAATGAGCCTCAAAGCTATAAAGAAGCAATGTCTTCTTTGGAGGCACCTCTGTGGAAAGAGGCGATTATCAGTGAGATTGATTCAATCCTACAGAACCATACTTGGGAGTTGGTTGATCTTCCTCCAGGTTGTAAGCCACTGGGCTACAAATGGAAAGATGAAAATGGATGGATCAATAGATAAGTACAAGGCGAGGTTTGTCATAAAAGATTATAGACAGTAAGAAGGCCTTGTTTACTTTGACACCTATCCACCAGTGATTCGTATCACATCAGTAGAATGCTAATAGCCATAGCAGCTATATTTGGTCTTGAAATACATCAAAAGGATGATGTAAAGACGTTATTCTTGAATGGTGAATTGGATGAAGAGACTTACATGGAACAACCAGGAGGGTATAATGTTCCTGGATAAGACAGAAGGTGTGCAAACTTGTAAAATCCTTGTACGGATTAAAACAAGCACCTAGACAATGACATGAGAATATTGACAAAGAGATGTTGTCAAGTGGGTTTAAAACGATGAGTGTGATAAGTGTATATACGCCAAATCAACTCAAGAATGATATGTCGTTGTATGTCTCTATGTAGACGATATGCTGATAATTGGTAATAATCATGAGTTGATTCAGTTTACCAAGAAAGTGTTAACCAGCAAATTTGATATGAAAGATTTGGGAGTAGCTAACCTAACTCTTCCTCTATCAAAGAATATTGGGTTAAGCATATCGCAATTAGAGTATTCAAGGATCATTGGAAGTCTGATGTATCTCACGAATTGCATAGAACTGATATCGCTCAAGCTGTGAATAGGCTTAGCAGATATACTAGCAATCCAGGACATAACCACTGGAAAAGCCATAGTAAGTGTTTTGAGGTATAAGAAACTTCAAAATATGGGCTACATTACGAGAGATATCCTGCTGTTCTAGAAGGATACAGCGATGCTGGATATCTGATATAGTGGATTCCAAATCTACGGTTGGATTTGTTTTCACACTTTGGTAATGCAGCCGTGTCATGGAAATCCTTGAGGCAAACATGTGTTGCCCAGTCTACTATGGAATCTGAGTTCATAGCATTAGACAAAACAGCGGAAGAAGCAGAATGGCTTAGAAACTTCCTAGAGGATATCCTAGTTGGGCCAAACCGGTGCCAATGATTAGCATACATTGTGAAAGCCAATCGGCTATTGGGAGAGCCCAAAATACAATGTATAATGGTAAGTCTCGACACATACGTCGGAGACATAATACCATACGTCAACTGCTCTCAAGTGGCATAATAACGATCGATTATGTCAGGTCGAAGGAAAACCTAGCGGATCCACTAACTAAAGGTTTACCTCGAGAGCAAGTTGAGAAGTCATCGAGGGGAGGGGAATGGGCTTGAAGCCTATAATCTAAGAATTGTCACTGTAGAAACCCAACCTAGCTGACTGGAGATCCCAAGATCTAGGTTCAAAAGGGACAACAGAAACTTTGTGCAATTCAAAACAAGCACTTAAGAGTTTTGTACTCTTTCCCATTCCGATAATGACGCTGAGTGCTGTCTGTCATTGGTTAGGATAAACTAAGGCTTTTAATGATCACTATATTAGGAGATGAGTCCTAATGGGGGTAAAGACAAATTACCTTTTCATAGTAGATCACCTATTTCAAGTAAGAAGTGAGGCCGCTTCCATGGGAACCTTTAAAGGCGGGTTACCCTAAAGTGCTTGATGAATCCGGGACCGTTGTTCAAGGCCGAAATGAACACAACCGTAGAACGGGAAAATGGTCGAATTAAAGCTGTGTGTTGGCAATTGTCTTGGTTTACACCAACGGCAGAACAGTTCAAGACTATGGGTCACTGGTTTGCCAAGTAAATCCGATTGTCAGTCACTAGGAAAGGTTCAAGGCGAAAGCTACCTATTTCGATGCATCTTTAGCTCACGGTATCTCTCTCACGTGTCTGAATGGATATTTGAAGAATTGTGGGGGATTGTTGTAAATTCCTCAAATTCATTAAATATGATATGTATATGTATAGGTAGATCATTGGGATTTTCAAGGGGTGTATGAGAGGTTGCAATCCTTGGAGGGTTGTAACCCACCCCAAGGGGTGCCCTATTGGCACCCCTCCATGCCTTATAAAAGAAGGCCTTTATTCCAAATGAATAGGAGATAAAAAACATATACAGAATATCTAACCAAAAAAAGGCATTGTGTTTTTTCCTTGTTTTGAGAGAGAGATCCACCATTGAATCCTAGTTCAAACACTTGTTAAGGAGTGCTCCATGAACAAGTAGAATCCAAGTAATCCTGGGAGAACGTTGGCAAAACGAATCCGTAAAGCACCTGTGACGGCGCCAATAAGTTCTTAAGGACAGAGATCTTCTCGACTTGGATTGTTTCTGTAATCTCAATTTCCAGGTTTGTCTTCAAGTTTTCTGGTTTTAGGGTTTTGCATCTAGATCTACTTTTGGTAGTTCGATCTGTTTGATTTGCATGTTATATTACTGTTTAATGACACAATACTTACAACAATCATATCATCAAAGACATGTCAAATGGAAGAATTCGAACAGTCACTGTATGTACGTGACTGTGTTACTAGACTCATGGCTCGTGTTTTTTGATTGTTATCTGTGGCTGTGATACTGCTTTTAGTAAATTTTACCAATACAGAGGGTTGATTCGAAGTTATTTTGGGGCACTTTTTAGTGAAAAAATTCAGATCTGCTCTGCTGCTTAAATTCAGCAAAAACAGTGCAGTTTTGTATGTGCAGTGTGCGAATTCGGCTCGTAACTTCACTGCTGTGTTGGGGGCTGTTTTATTATTGTTAAAAATATTAAAATTAACACAATATTGTTTAAAGGAGCTGAACAGTTTTGACGACAAAAGGGAACAACATAAAAATTTTCAAATCGATCCTGATGCCTAAGTCGCTTCCGTCACGCGGGAAATTAGTTCCTACACCATGACTTGAACCTTTCAAGGTCTCAAGTTCCAACCGTTGGGCTAGTCCCTTGGGGACCCCCTCTTTTCCTTGTTCTTGAAGAACTACACCCTTGTTGTACCCATACTTCCAGCTATTTCTGGAACTTACTCTAATATCGATTTCTACCAAAGCATTTAAATATTGGTATTAAATTATATAAATTCCATGAATTTGTTGTAAATTCTCTAAATATATAGTATGGATGAAGGATGGTAATATCCTTTGGGTAGTGCCATATGGAAGGACACAAATATGTATGGACATGTCCTCTAAATTTGGAAGAACACACCTCTAGGCTCCAAAAGGTACATGGAAGGGGTATAACCCTTAGGAGGGTTACACCTCCAACCAAAGGGTGCCCTTCAAGGCACCCTTCCATGCCTATATAAGGGAGCCTTATGTTCTTTCCTTAACATCCAGAAAATCATAAGTGTCCATGGTCTAAGAAAGTCATTTTTTAGAGTCAATGGAGAGTTTCCACCATTCTTCCTAGTTCAAGATCTTGTTAAAGGAGTGCCCCTTCAACAAGAAGCATCCAAGGAATCCTGGGAGAACATTAGCCACATAGCACCCGTAGAGCACCGAGGCGGAGGCTAATAAGTTCTTAAGGACAGAGGCATCTCGACTTGAATTTTGTTTTTCATTATCTTCAACATTTTCAGGTTTTTCTTTATTTACTAAGGTTTATGGTTTAATGTTGAATATTGGCATAATAGTAGATCTGGTTGATGCATGTTAAATTTCGTTTGATAGCACTTAGGAAACAACAATCTTAAGAACTTATTACTTTTAGTGTTGTTAGATGAGAATTTGCATGTATTAATAGCCATTTTTCTGGAAAAATGTACTCTGTGATGAAAAATGCGCAAGGGTGTTCGAACGCGTAGGCAAAATTTCGATTTTTCGTAATCTCGTTCGAACGCGTCTTCAAACGCAACTCGAACGCAAGTCTTCTGCAGAAGAACGTTCGTACGCGTATTCAAATGCAACACGAACGTAAACTCTCTGGAACATTTCATTCGAACATGTTTTCAAATGCTACACGAACGTAAACTCTCTGGAACATTTCGTTCGAACGCGTTCTCGAACGCTACACGAACGTGCACTCTCTGGAACACTTCGTTCGAACGCGTTTACGAATGCTCCATGAACGTGAACTCACTGGAAAGTTTTGTTCGAACAAAGAAACGAACGTGACACTAATGAAATTAATCTTGGAATTACTTTTAGATTAAAATAGACTTAGATTAATATATATTATCATAATATTAACTTAGTAAAAACATATATTGTATTACAATAAACTTGGTAGTATAGATTGAAGTTAATATTACGGTGTTCAATTATCACAAGCGTACACATGGTGATAAAGTTGAAATTTAATTGTGTGTTGCATACTTGGTTGAGAATTAAAAGTGTAATCTTACACACGTAATTCAGTCCAAGCTTGATTGATTAATACACATATACACATATAATTCTAAACATGTTGTATTGTGAATTGAAGTGTAATACTAAGTTTGAATGTCTAATATATTCTATTGAGAAAGTGTTTAAATGATATTCTGTCAAAAAAAACGATAAGAGCCTAAGTGGGCAGAGACTTAAGTGGTTACTCCGGACCCCCCTCGTCCTCTGGGAATATTCATTTATTTACTTATCATAAGAAACATTAGTCGTAAATTCAAGGACTTGTGTTATTTGATACTACTGTCCAATAGAACAACAAGTGGATTCTTAGTATATCACTTAAACAAGATCATTCGTTTGATCGTTGTGCAATTTATCTGTTGTAGACTTATTGATTACTATTAGTTTTCCAGTTACATATGGCTAGTAAAAAAATAGCAGTACCGGTCGCTCATGGAGAAAAACCGGAAAAGTTTGGTGGAGCAAACTTTAAACAATGGTAGAGAAAAATATTGTTCTTTCTGACAACGCTGCAGTTGGTTAAATACCTCAAAGATCCTCCGGGTCCTATGGAGGGAGAAACAGAAACAACCAAACAACTGCGAGAAGAGACATGGTCGTCATGTGACTTCTTGTACAAGAACTATCTTTTGGGAGGACTTGACAATACCCTGTACAATGTGTACCAAGGCATGATTTCTACGAACATTCACTGGGAATCTCTCTAGAAGGAATAAAAAACCGAGGATGCCGGACAAAAGAAATTTGTCATGGGTAGGTTCCTGGACTACAAAATGATAGATTCAAGAACGGTAATGTCTCAGTTGGGTGAACTACAATTGATCATTCATGAAATATTGGATGAAGGAATGAAACTCTGTGAGACATTTCAAGTTGCCACAATCATTGAAAAGTTACATCCATCATGGAAGGACTTCAAGAGCTATCTGAAACACAAAAAGAAGCAGATGAGTCTTGAAGACCTTGGAGTTTGATTGAGGATCGAAGATGACAACAAGAAGTCCGAGAACGACAGCTACAAGACTATGAGGTCTAAGGCCAACATCATCGAGGATGGAAAGGGTAGCAAAAAGAGAAAGAACAGTGGAGCTGATTCTTCCCAAACAAATAAGAAGTTCAAGGGGAAGTGCTACAACTGTAGAAAAAATGGTCATATGGCAAAGGACTGCAGAAACAAGAAGTCTCAAGACAAATGCAAGAAAAAGAAAAATGAGGCCCATGTCACTGAAAATGAGTAGCTAACTAATGAGATCTCGCAAATGAACCTCTCAGTAAATGTAACAGAAGCCAACTTGGTTGGGAATCCGAGAGAATGATGGTTAGACACTGGGGCTACTCGTCATATTTGTGTTGATAGCAAGATATTTTCGTCGTATCAAAAGATCGATGATGGTGATCATCTGACAATTGGAAACTCGGCTACTTCTAGAGTGGTTGGACAAGGCACATTGGTTCTGAAGATGACATCTGGGAAAGAGCTTACATTGAAGAATATTCTGCATAAACCTGATATTCGGAAGAAATTGGTCTCGGGCTCTCTTCTTAGTAAGAATGACTTTAAGCTTGTATTTATTTCTAACAAGTTTGTACTGTCTAAAAATGATGTTTATGTAGGAAACAGATACCTCACTGAGGGCATTTTCAAGTTCAATGTAATGACTGTCAATCGACACAGTGCTAATAATAAAGCTATAACTTCCGCTTATATTATTGAGTCATAAAATGTATGGCATGGGAGGTTAGGACATGTTAATAATGATACGATGCGTAAACTAATTAACATGGACCTTATACCTAAATTTGCAATTGATAACCAACATAAATGTGAGGCATGTGTTGAAGCAAAAATGCATAGAGCATCATTTCATTCCATAGAACGAAGTTATTGAACCCTTGAAACTTGTACACTCTGATGTGTGTGATATGAATATTGTGCAAACAAGAGACGGTAAAAAGTACTTCGTCATTTTTATCGATGATAGTACAAGATTCTGTTATGTGTATTTGCTGAGGAGCAAAGATAAAGTTATTGAGAGCTTTATACACTATAAGAACGAAGTTGAAAATCAACTTGGCAAGAAAATCAAAAGAATCAGGAGTGATAGAGGTGGTGAATATGTGTCACAATTTGGTGAATATTGTTCCAATCATGGAATTATTCACGAAACTACTGCTCCTTATTCGCCTCAACAAAACGAGATTGCTGAGCGTAAAAACCGAATGTTGAAGGAAATGATGAACGATATGTTGACAAGCTCTGGTTTACCACAGAACTTGTGGGGGGAAGCCTTGTTTTCCGCCAACTACGTTCTGAACAAGCTACCTCACAGAAGATTGGACAAGACACCATATGAATTGTGGAAAGGTCACGTATTTTCCTACAAATATCTGAAAGTGTAGGGGTGTCTTGCCAAAGTAATGGTTCCTAGACCTAAGAATGTTAGAATATGACCCAAAACTATTGATCAATCTGAATATGATAATTGAGTCAAGGAATGCGACATTTTTTGAAGTGACATTTCCTTGTAAGGAAAGACAAAGAATAAAGTCTCTCAAAAGAATTATTGATACTATCAAAGACAGTGATCAGGTTGACCAAAAGTCAGATTAACATGGAAATATTGAGGCAATTGGACCTAGCTGTAGCAAAAGAGCTAGAACGTCTAAGTCATTTGGACCCGATTTTCTGACATACTTGTTAGGAAATGAGCCTCAAAGCTATAAAGATGCAATGTCTTCGTCAGAGGAACATTTGTGGGAAGAGGCTATCAATAGTGAGATTGATTCCATCCACAAAACCATACTTGGGAGTTGGTTGATCTTCCTCCAAGTTGTAAGCCACTGGGCTACAAATGGATTTTCAAACGGAAGATGAAACCGGACAGATCAATAGATAAGTACAAGGCAAGACTTGTTATAAAATGGTATAGACAAAATGAAGGCCTTGATTACTTTGACACATATTCACCAGTGACTCGTATCACGTCAATTAGAATGCTCATAGCCATAGTAGTTATATTTGGTCTTGAAATACATCAAATGGATGTAAAGACGACATTCTTAAATGGTGAACTAGATGAAGAGATTTACATGGAACAACCAAAAGGTTTCAATGTTCCTGGACAAGAACAGAAGGTGTGCAAACTTGTAAAATCCTTATACGGATTAAAACAAGCACATAAGCAATGGCATGAAAAATTTGACAAGGAGATGTTGTCAAGTGAATTCAAAATCAATGAGTGTGATAAGTGTGTATACACCAAATCAACTCAAAAATGATATGTCATTGTGTGTCTCTACGTAGACGATATGCTGATAATTGGTAGTAATCATGAGATGATCCATTCTACCAATAAAGTATTAACCAGCAAAATTGATATGAAAGATTTAGGAGTTACTGATGTGATCTTAGGAATTAAGATTTCTAGAACATTAGAAGGGTATATATTATCTCAGACTCACTATGTTGAGAAGATACTTAAGAAATATAATAAAGGAGATCTAAATGTGGCTAGAACTCATGTAGACCTAACTCTTCATTTAACAAAGAATATTGGCTCAGGCGTATCGCAATTAGAGTATTCGAGAATCATCGGAAGTCTGATGTATCTCACAAATTGCACACGACCTGATATCGCTCAAGCTGTAAATAAGCTTAACAGATATAAGAGCAATCCATGACATAACCACTAGAAAGCCATAGTAAGAGTTTTGAGGTATCTGAGAGAAACCTCAAAATATGGTCTACATTATACGAGATATTATGTTGTTCTAGAGGGATATCTGATACAGCGATGCTAACTGGATATCTGATATAGTGGATTCCAAATCTACGAGTGGATTTATTTTCACACTTGATGGTGCAGCCGTGTCATGGAAATCCTCGAGGCAAACATGTATTGTCTGGTCTACTATAGAATCAGAATTCCTAGTATTAGACAAAACAGCGGAAGAAGCGGGATGCTTCGAAATTTCCTAGAGGATATTCCAAATTGGCCCAAACCAGTGTCAGCGATAAGCATACATTGTGATAGTCAATCGGCTATTGGGAGAGCCCAAAATACAATGTATAATGGTAAGTCTCGACACATACGTCGCAGACATAATACCATACGACAACTACTCTCAGGTGGCATAATTTCAATCGATTATGTCAAGTCGAAGGAAAACCTAGCGGATCCACTTACTAAAGGTTTACCTAGAGAGCAAGTTGAGAAGTCATCGAGAGGAATGAGCTTGAAGCCTATAAATTAAGAATTGTCACTGTGGAAACTCAACCTAGCTGACTGGAGATCCCAAGATCTAGGTTCAAAAGGGACAACTGAAACTTTGTGCAATTCAAAACAAACACTGTAAAGTTTTATACTCTTTCACATTCCTGTAATGTCGCAGAGTGTTGTCTGTCAATGTTAGGATAAGCTAAGACTTTTAATGATCACTATATTAGGAGAAGAGTCCTAATGGGGGTAAATGCAGATTACCTCTTTATACTAGATCACCTATTTCAAGTATGAAATGAGGTCATTTTCATGGGATTTTTTCAGGCTGAATTCCCTAAAGTGCTTGATGAATCCAGGACCAATGTTCATGGCTGAAATGAACACAACTGTAGAACGGAAAATGGTCGAAGTAAAGCTATGTGTTGGCAATTGTCTTGGTTTACACCAACGGTGGAAGAGTTCAAGACTATGGGTCACTGGTTCGTCAAGTAAATCCGATTGTCATTCACTAGGAAAGGTTCAAGGCGAAAACTACCTATTTCGATGCAGTTTTATTTCACGGAAACTCTCTCAAGTATCTGCATTAATATTTACAGAATTGTGGGGAATTGTTGTAAATTCTCTAAATATATAGTATGGATGAAGGAGAGTTATGTCCCTTGGGTAGTGCCCTATGGGAATGACACAAATATGTAGGGACATGTCCTCTAAATTTGGAAGAACACACCTTTAGGCTCCAAAAGGTACATGGAAGGGGTATAACCCTTAGGAGGGTTACACCTCAAACCAAAATGATGCCCTTAAAAGCACCCTTCCATGCCTATATAAGGGAGCCTTATATTATTTCCTTAACATCCAGAAAATCATAAGTGTCCATGGTCTAATAAAGTAATTTTTAGAGTCAAGAGAGAGTTTTCATCATTCTTTCTAGTTCAAGAAGAAGCATCCAAGGAATCCTGAGAGAACATTAGCCACATAGCACCCGTAGAGCACCGAAGCGGGGGCTAATAAGTTCTTAAGGACATATGCATCTCGACTTGGATTTTATTTTTCGTTATCTTCAACATTTTCAGGTTTTTCTTTATTTACTAAGGTTTATGGTTTAATGTTGAATATTGGCATAATAGTAGATCTGGTTGATGCATGTTAAATTTTGTTTCATAGCACTTAGGAAACAACATAAATAATACTCGAAAGTAGAAATGATTGTACCCAAAGAAAATTAAAAACCTTTTTTGATCAGCTAATATTTATGTTGTTACATTTCAACCTTCAAGGATCAATTTCATAGCTAGATAAACCAAACTGAACCAAATTTACTTAGTCCAATTATGATAGAAAAATATTTTTCATTTTGGTGTGATATTAGAATGTAAGCATTATTTTTATAATAATTATGTGTTTCTTGAGATGGGGTTTGATCAAATTTGAGGGGAGTAGTTGTAGAGATTTGAGTTTGAGGGGAAAGTGAAGATATGAAAAATGAGGAAACAAGAAAAGAAGAGGGTACTTTAGAAAATAAAATTAAAAAAAAGGACTATCGTTAGAATTTTACTGAAGTTAGACAGACACAGGACTGTCACTCTCTAGAGAGTGTTGGATTTTGAATCTTTTATACTTCAGTTGACCTCTGGAAAAATTCAGCAGACATTGGGCTTGTGCATATGTGGATCGGTTGTATTAGGTCATAGCAATGGTAGAAATCTCCACACATATGATCCCTCTAATTAGTAGGTTAATGTAGGCATTGCATTTTCGCATGTGAAACCCGATGATGAGTCTCATTTGGAGGCACTACCTTTTGAGTCATGAAAGCCGCGGGAAACAGATATCGGAATGGGAAATTCAGAATAAACAAGCTCACTGTCTTCGTTAGTGCTGCGTTCGCTGCTTCGTTCGAACGGAAAACAGATTGCGGGTGTTCGTCGGTTCGAGGGAGGGAGCGTTCGAACGGTGTCGGTAATTCTGGTTTTGCTGCTAGCCTCACACCCAGCCCATTTAGCTCCCCAAAGCCCATAAAACACATCCAAATAAATAAATAAATATTAATTTAATCATTAAACATTAAATAAAATATTTAAAACATTTACCAAACTTAAACTAAAATCATGTCTAATTTAAATAATTTGAATATATTATATACTAAAACTAAAAAGATGATATACCTAATTAAAATCAATCATAACAAATTAAAAATATTGACTTCCTAATCTAACAAATTAAATGCCTAATCCTAACCAATCAAATATATTGTATTCCTAATCTAGCCAAGACATGTCCCCCAATCAAATCCATTGCTTTCCTTACTTAGCACTAAATCACATCCTTTATTGAATGCACCAAATCCCTTCCTTGTGAGACAAGGTGAAGCCCTAACCCTTCTCTATATAAGCAACCCCTAACCAAAGCCATTTGTCTCCTTCACACAACCTAAATCACGCCCAAGCCCTAGAAACACACCAAGACTCACGCCCAAAGCAAGAAATCAAGACAAAAAAACTTTCTCTCCCTTGCACCCCTCCATAGCCGAATTTCTGTAGCCAACACACCCCCCATACAGCCCTTACAACCACTAAAACACCCCCTAAACAAACACTCAAAAAAAAACCCCTGATTACCTTAAAACAGCAACCCTAATCCTTAAAAACAGTAACATAAAAACTGCATAGATAATCTTAAAAATAATCACATATAATTGTACTAAGAACCTACACAAACTTGGAATAGTTCATTGAAAACGTTTAAAACAGGTGGCCCGTGCAGTGAGCAGCAAGACAGAGGCCGAATAGGAGCAGAACGGAGTTCGAACCGCAAGCAAAACAGCAAAGCAGTGAGCTAGGACGCTGAACCAGTGAACCAGAAAAGTTGCGGAGCTTTACCCCTTCCGATCTTCGTGAAACGCGAGTCCGAGAGACAGCTTAAAAGGTTAGACCTAAGGGTATCTTTCACACTTATTCTCATTTATTTTCTGGTCATTTATTTTGATTATATTTTCTGTATTTGTGGCATTCGTTGTGTGTATGATGTATGTTGTGGGTATTGGATGAATGGAAGAGTGTCGTCTCATGTGGTATATAGGATGGAAACCCAGACGTAAATTCCGTAGCCGAATCCGAATGGACGGTAGTGCGGTCTGTACTTGGGACACAACTCCACGTACCACTTGAGTAAACGGCACCTTCTCTTGTTTTGTGTTGCTTTATTTATTTATTTTTCGTCATTTAAATTATGTATGTTGCTTATCCCCGTATGATACGATCGAGTGCATGGGCTTAGTAAGTGCGATGAAAGGTCCCTAATTGGAGGGGTTAAAATCCTTCACCACGATGCTTTGCCGCACCGATTGATGTGTGTTCGGTTGAATGCAAGATACGTTCAATCGAGCATACTTAGTTTGATATGATTGTCTTTATTTTCGTATGCATAATTCAATCGAGCGCATGGGCTTAGTAAGTGTGATGTGAGATCCCCTATGGGGAGGGGCTAAAAGCCTTTACCACGATGCTTTGCCGCGCCGATTGATGTATGTTCGGTTGGATACAAGATACGTTCAATCGGGCACACTATGTCTGATATTATTTATTTCATGTGTTGTGATGTGACGCGCATGGGCTTAGTATGTTGGTCTAAAGGTCCTCTCTTTGAGAGATCAAGAGCCCCAAAAGGCCACCTTTACGGCAGCACTTCGCCGCGCCCCTTTATTTTGTTGTTTATGTATTGCGTCCCATTTCATGCATCAGGTCTGTTCCCGTTCGAACGCGTTTACGAACGCAACTCGAACGCGCATGCGTTTTTTGCCTTATCATGCATCAGGTCTCATTTTCGTTCGAACGCGTTTACGAACGCCATACGAACGTGAGCATTCTGTTTCATTTCCGTTCGAACGCGTTATCAAACGCCATACGAACGCGAGCATTCTGTTTCATTCCCGTTCGAACGCGTTATCAAACGCCATACGAACGCGAACCTTCTGTTTACCGTTCGAACGCGTTTACGAACGCTACACGAACGCGCACCCACTGAACTGAGTCCTCTTCATTAGATTTCATGCATAGTTTTCCTAGTAGCTATCTCCACATGTATAAATGCAAATATGTTAATGTATTACAATTCATATGCTTGTGTCATGATAACATTTGAGTATTATTTCTTGCGGTATATCGGATGGAAACCCAGACATAAATTCCGTAGCCGATTCCGAATGGACGGTAGTGCGGTCTGTACTTGGGCTACAATTCCACGTACCGCTTGGAAAAGTGCCCATATGTGTGCTTGTATGGTTAATATGTGTGCTTGTGTTTTCCTGAATGTGATATGCAAATAAAGTTGTATGTTCGTTGCCATCTTGATATATGTTAAGCATGCAATTTTAAATGTGAGATATATGTGAAATGCGTACATAAGTTTTATTTTGCATACGAGAATTTAGAAGCATGATACTCTTGGAAATAAGTGTTACTTAAGCTTGATTAAATTATTACATAAATCCTTTCATTACAAGTGACATAAGTAAGGGACCATTCCGAACCCAACGGTTTGAGGTCTTCCCTTGCGATGGGTGAGTGCGGCCTTAAATCTTTGTCCCGGTTCACACCGGGTGGCGACTCCATGTTATTTAGTCCTTCCCAACTAGGCCGCGAGCCTAGGAACGGCGTCGCCCAGGTTCTGTTGTCCACAGTTAAGGTTTGATAAGGCTGTAATTTTATATCAGATATGAGTATTGATATCATCATATTATTAAAGATAAAATTATATAAGTGACAGGTCGTCGCGGTTCAATATGTTAGTTTTTCATATTTAGGGTCCGTTTGATATAGCTTTTCAAATAAAGCTTTTTCAAGTAAAATTTTTATTAATAAAGCTTTTAGAAGTAGAGCTTTTGATAAAAAAAAAAAATTTAAATGTTTGGTTGTAAGTGAAATTTTTTATTAAACATTATAAAATTACTTTATTGGACAAGTTTTTTTAAGTTGTATTACGAAATAATGTTATTAAATTAAATAAGGGTATTATAGACAATTTAAATCTTTAAAAAAACTTTCCAAGCTCTACTCACAAAAGCCCAAATTTTGAGCTTTTACTAGTAGAGACAAAATAATTTTTTTAATATTCAAAAACTTTACTTAAAATGCAACCAAATATCATCAAAAATTTTGGAAAGAACTTTTGGGATTAAAAAAGCTCTTTTATCTTTACTAAAAGTCATACCAAATAGACACTTATATGATTAAACTGATATAAATGACTAGGTGTATTAGGAGTTAGGATCACCATCATTGCATCGTAATCATTATAAAATTACTTAATTAAGGATGATCCCTTATTTTTAGAAAAAAAAAATTAAGATATAAATTTATTCAATAACCTCTACTCCTAACCAACTCAAACCCCAAATTAAACGTATTTGTTAAGATATGAACCCTGTGATCTCTTTCTATTAATGAGTAGGCATGATTTTCTTCTGATAGGTCCAAGGGACCTTTTAAGATTTTTTATTTTATTTTTTTTTTTTTTTTCATTTTTTAAACAGGGAATTATTAATGGGAATAGATTATTAAGAATTGACACAGTTAAGGAAGATTCATTAGAGACGCAATATCAATACAAAGAATGAACATGAAAATTTGTGGGGACAAATTTGGCAGTTGTTAGGAACGGAATCATGTATGCAGTCCATTCAAGTTCTCGGGTGGAAATGTTATACAACAAGCAGGACTCATAAGAGGAACACCTACCGAAAACTCGAGCTCAGCAGTCAGGTGACTTTCCAATGGAAAACTATCATACAAGGCTTTGTACCGCATCTCTGAATGAAGCCGAACAGTGGCGTGTTGGTTTTAACATGTTAGTGGCAATCAACTACTCGCCTACTCTATCAACCTTGTTTACCTCTGTATCTGCAGGGATGGTTGAATTCTCCCCATTCTGCCTCTCATTAATCTCCTTGTGTAGCTTCTTATCATGACAACGTTTGGCCGTATGCCCCTTCTTCCCACATTTGTAGCAGACTACAGCCTTGTCATCCATCTCTGATTCTCGCCTCTTCTTGCTCATCTCTTTCATCCTTGGTCCAGAATTTACAGCAGTAGTAAACACTACAAACTTGGGAGGTTCACCTTGCTTGTCTAGGTTGTAAGATTCTTCCTCAGCCTTTATATGATCCATCAACATCACGAAAGTTAGATATTCCATGCGCATCAACTTGATACAGAAGCCCTTCCAAGAAGGGGGAAGCTTAGAAAGGATGACACTAACATGAAAATTCTCATAAATAGTCATTCCAGCAGCAACAATGGAATCAGCAATCGTATTCAGTTCTAGAACTTGCTCAAAGATTGATTTTTCATCAACCATTTGAAATTCAATGTACTTTTTAACTTGAGATCTCTTTGTTCCAAATTCCTCGTCAAGGTAAACTACTTTCAGCTCTTCCCATAGTTCTTTGGCACTCATGGTTTTTTTGGAGTACTGACAATAAAGGTGATCAGATAGAAAGTTCAAAATGTGGCGGAGACATGTGTGGTCATCATTCACCCACTTTCTTTCAGCAGCCTTGAATCTTGCTACTTCTTCAGAGCTTGCTTGGGGGGATAGAGTAACACTAGGACATGGGTCAGTGAGGACATATGTAATCTTTAATTGCTTTAAGAAAAGTTGCATCTGCTGTGCCCAGCACAAGTAATTCTTCCCATTGAAACGGCGGGGCTCAATCGAAAAAAGTTCAAGAGGTGAAGTCATTGAATTTGCCACATCTTCATTTTGTTCCCCGCTGGGTTCAGATCTACAGTATATTGATTACATGGACGAAGTCAGAATCATTTTGAAACCTGCTTTATTGCCAGAAAGTGATAATCAAAAAAAGCTTTTAAAACATAGACATGCTCAACACTTGAGTACAAACTAGAAAGTCATTGTACTCTCTTGAATGATCATTTGCATTTTAAACACAAGAAAACCAGTAGAACCTACAGCTACTTTGTTTCTCCTTTTGACATAAACAAATTTATATTTTCCAAATAATAACCATACTCGGAGTCCCCATATCAACAATGACTTCAAACATCAAACCAGTACTCTCACCTTAACTTAGATTGCAGCTTCATAACGGCTTCCTCTATTGCAGGGATACTTTTACTGAAAGCTCTCCATTGTTCACTCGTCAACGAAATTCCTAAAGATAGAGCAGTGAGGCAAAAGCTTTCAGAAATAAAATGTGATGGCATGAATAAAACAAGAGAATTGATCAGACTGGCCCCAATCACTTCAAAGTTTACAACACAAGTAATCAACTTAAAAGAACATCAATTGCCAAAAAAATGTGCTGTATAGACAGAAAATCACAAGCCTCATAATTCGCAAAAAATATCATTGAACGAGGGTTCCTAGCCCTGTGATTACAAGGCTAGTATGTGCTAACACAATTTCCCGCTCACAACAAATGAGGAGCATTTCTTGAAAGACTGAGTAGTAGTTCTAAAGAGATTGTTAATGCACCGACATGACAAATTATAATCACACAATCTAAATATAAACGCTTCGATAAATCATTTCTCAATGATACAAAGTTGTTGCGAGTACATAAAAAATCAAATGCATAGTTCACCTTTAGCCGTTGGAAGCTGTTTTCCATCTCTTCGGTAATATTCCCTAATGGATACAAAAGCTCTCCCTTTAAGTTCTTGAATCGTCACGCTTCTCTTATTTGAAAGCTACAAATTAATTAGCAATAAAAATAAAGATCAAAATTATAAAATGAATGATTAAGATTGACGTGTTGCTCACCTGGCAAATAACCAAATCTCCATCATCGTTAACATGTTTCTTGAGCTTGACGTGTTGCTCTTTGGCATTTTCTTCAACATTCGAATCCGCTCCTTGACCATCACCTGCATTTTCGGCTGTAGAGAGTAAGAACGACTCAACCACGCCTCTGATGAAACTCTTCTGATTGGAATGTGAGAGGTCGATTCCGAGTCGACCAGAGGCAGCGACTCGGACTTTGAACTCAGTCATCTCCTCCATGTCGGAATTTTTTAGTATTTCGATCACCGTTTCTCGGATTTTTTCTTCCTCTTCACTTACTGTTTCCATTTCAAAGAAGTGGAATTCCTCCTAATAGCAAGTTTAGGGTTTTGAATAAAGTGGTCGGATAGCGAGAGTCGAAATTGCTAATAGCAATAATCTTAAAGCTAGGGTTTAGGGTTTTGAATCCCACCAATGAAGCAATTTGGAAAACAAATTAATTAGTGTAAAAAACAAAAACCTGGCGAAAATGCTAAAGGGCGAATTAGCCAGCAGAGATTGAATAGAAAGTAAAAGTGTAAAACCAAAAAAAGAAAAAAATAAATAATTCAGGTTCCACCGAGATTTGAACTCGGGTTACTGGATTCAGAGTCCAATGTCCTGACCACTAGACCATGGAACCAAAGGATGCCCATTACATTGGGCGATTATCTTTATTTGCAAATTTGACTTGCGCATCACGTTTCCATGAATTTTTTGATTTGATAATAAATTTTACAAAGAAAAAAGATGTGACAGGCTTTTATATTTTAGGAATTAAGTCGTTTAATTAATCGATGCTTAATCATAAATTGCTATACTAATGATTCGATCGGGTAGAAAAATCGTCGCTTTAAATTGGCGTCAAAATATTTTGATGTTAATTGGCAGATTTTCAATTACCCAAAATCGACCAATTTCAATTTTCAATATTTTTTTGGAGGTTTTTATTGATGATTTTGTGTGAAAAGATACATGATTTTGTAATAAATGATGAAAAATAGTGAAAATATATTTCGATTTAAGTGAATTATTATAAGGATAATGACAATAGTATCCTTAATTTATTATATTTCATTAAATAAAGAAAATCTTTATATTTTATCAAAACGGTATCTATTCATATTGAATCGACTAAAAACTCTTAAATTGTTTAGCTGTTGTTCATGATAAATGATTGATTTTTATAATTTTTTTAGAATCTATTACAAATTTATTTGGTTACTGTGTTCTTACAATGGACTTTGAACAAACAGTAAGCTGAACAGAAATGATACAATTAACGAGAGTGATACAATAAACAGAATAGCAACAGGACAATTACAGACAGAGAACGAGAAATAAGTAAAACAGTAGACAGTAAAACACCAGCACGAAAGTAGCGTGAACCGAGAGAATTCCGAGGCTTGTTGATGCAGCAACAATCTCCTTAAAACAAATTCGTCCCCTACCGATTGGTGCAGTAGAACGCGAGACGTCTGTTTCCCAGGATGCAACGGAAAATAGACGAAATTGGGCACCACCAAATTCGACTGCAACGAACAACTGAAGTGTTTGAACTCTCCTAACAAGAACTTGTTTTTTTGTATTCAACTAAAGAAAACGAAAATACACTTCCACACTTTTAAAGAAATTAACATGCCAATTAATCACATGAGTGGGAGACCTTCTATTGCTTGTAACCACCAAGTTGATTAATGTCATTAATTCAACTGTTATGGAACTTTAAAAGACTTTGAAAAATTAAAGAGACATGCAAAAATTGGCTGGGCCAGGCCCGCATAATTTGGTCTGGCATTCGTGTACGCAGGACACGCGGTTGCACACGAGCCAAGCTTGATTCGGATTTGATTTGCACCCCCCCCCCCGCGCACGTAGAGAGAGCCTCTATCCTTATAACTATTACCCATCTACATATGAGCAATCATATATAAGCACAATTTTCCCTCTATAGCTTTCCCATATGGGACAAGCTAACTTCTCTTGATTTTCCAACACCAATGAGTGAACTTTGAGCAACAATTTCTCATTCACCCAAGCACCATTTTAAGCATATGAATATACCATTTCGAAGTACTCACGGAGGAGTATCTGAATCATTCAATAACAACCACTAACACGAAGTGGACCATGCTTAAAATTAAGCCTCAAAATGCTTACTTATAAGCATTTTTCCAACAATCCCCCACATGAATGAAATTGGCGAAAAACATCGAATAAAATTATTTTATAAAACATTTTATTTTGACCTAGAAAAGTTCAACGGTTCAACACCTGCATAGGATAGGTAGGCCTCAGCCTTTGAACCTTCCATTGTGAAAATATATCTCATTTACTGGCTGACAGTGGACGCGATGTCATTGAACTGTACTGCCGTTCATGTAAATGGAGAACATATATCACACAGATGTTTTACCTAACACATCTGAGTTCTCATTGTTATGCTCATTTTGGCCATGAACATCAACCTGGTTCTGCAAGAGTTTCTAAGAATTGTGCCCCGTACAATTCCATTTGAAGCGGCCCCACTTCTCTCTCACATATGTGATTTTTATTTAAGAGCATCTCGTAATACTCTGCTCGGATTCCCGACGCATAAGAATCATTAAAAGCCTTTGCTTAACCTCAATCCATACGAGCATCACTATTTCATTCACCATAGGAATGGACTAGATGGTAAACCCCCCACAGTGAACCAATTATGTCTTTTACGAGTAGGTTGTCCCATTGAACCTAGATCTTGGGATCTCCAGTCAACAAGGTTGGGTTTTCCTTCGTAATAAACATTTATCTAATGGGCTTTAGTCCCATTCCCCGATGATTTCACAACCAACTCTCTATTTAACCCTTTGGTTAGCGGATCCGCAATGTTATCCTTTGACTTTACATAGGCAATCGAAATAACTCCAGTAGAGAGTAATTGTCTAACGGTATTGTGTCTACGACGAATATGTCTAGACTTACCATTAT
Organism: Zanthoxylum bungeanum; assembly: GCA_019454045.1. NCBI lineage: Eukaryota > Viridiplantae > Streptophyta > Magnoliopsida > Sapindales > Rutaceae > Zanthoxylum > Zanthoxylum bungeanum. Next base: position 21,876 of record SKCR01017564.1, on the reverse strand, counting down.
ACATATTGTTAAGTGCCCTTCCAATTACAGATTGACTATCGCAATGAATGCAAATTGCTGGCACTGGTTTAGGCCAACTTGGAATATCCTCTAGAAAATTTCGAAGCCATTCTGCTTCTTCAGCACACTTGTCTAATGCAATGAATTCTGATTCCATTGTAGATCTGGCTATCACAGTCTGTTTGGAGGATTTCCACGATATAGCTGCACCTGCTAGTGTAAACACATAGCCACTGGTAGACTTTGAGTCTTTCATATCAGATATCCAATTAGCATCACTATATCCTTCGACTACAACTGGATATCTATGATAGTGCAACCCATAATTACGAGTAAAACGTAAGTACCTAAGTACTCTCACTATTGCTTTCCAGTGATCAACCCCTGGATTACTCGTATATCTGCTGAGCTTGTTTATTGTACAGGCTATATCAGGACTTGTACAACTCGATAGGTACATCAAACTCCCGATAACTCTAGAGTATTCTACTTGAGATATACCATCTCCCATATTCTTTGATAAGTGTAGACTCACATCTAAAGGAGTTCTAGCCACATCAGAATCATCATTGTTGAATTTACCAAGAATCTTGTCCACATAGTGCGACTGATCAAGAATAAGTCCATCTGAACTTCTCGAGATCTTTATTCCCAGAATGACATCTGCTAGACCCATGTCTTTCATGTCAAACTTAGATTTTAACATATTCTTGGTAGATTTCACCATTTTAATATTACTCCCGACAATCAATATGTCATCAACGTAGAGACATAAAATGACATAGCCAACTTATGTCTCTCTGACATAAATGCATTTATCACATTCATTGATTTTGAAACCATTTGCCAACATGGTGTCATCCAACTTTTTATGCCACTGTTTCGGAGCTTGTTTCAATCCATACAAGGATTTAACTAACTTACAGACTTTCTTTCCTTGTCCTGGAGTTATAAAGCCTTCAGGTTGTTCCATGTAGATTTCTTCATCTAAATCTCCATTCAGAAAGGCTGTTTTCACATCCATCTGATGTACCTCAAGATTGCGCAAAGCTGCAATCGCTAGTATCATCCTTATGGAATTTATTCTCGTTACAGGAGAATAAGTATCAAAGTAATCAAGACCTTCACGTTGTCTGTAACCTTTAATTACAAGTCTTGCTTTGTACTTGTCAATTGATCCATTTGCCTTCATTTTCTTTTTGAAAATCCACTTGGACCCTAACGGTTTACATCATGAAGGAAGATCCACTAACTCCCATGTGTGATTTTGTAAGATGGATTCAATTTCACTATTGATGGCATCTTTCCACAAAGCACCATCAACTGACCTTACAGCTTCGTTATAGCTTTGAGGATCATTTTCTAGCAAAAATGTCAAAAAATCTGGACCAAATGATTTTTCCGTTCTAGCTCTTTTGCTACGTCTTGGTTCAAGTTCAACAACTTGTTGATCCTCCGGACATTTATTTGTTCTCGGTCCTGACTATCTTCAATGATAGTCTCATGTACCCGTTTGTGCACATTTGAATTCGAATTAGTTTTACAAGGAAAAAGTATTCGAAAAAGGATGCATTCCTCGACTCCATTATCATATTCTTGTGAATATCTGGTATATTAGACTCATGCACAAGAAATCGATAAGCATTACTGTTATGTGCATATCCTATGAAAATGCAATCAACAGTTTTTGTCCTATCTTCACCTTCTTAGGTGGAGGAATGACTACCTTGGCAAGACACCCCCACACTCGAAGAAATTATAGGAAGGTACTCTTCCTTTCCACATTTCATAAGGAGTTTTTCCTGCTTCTTTCCGTGGTACCTTATTTAAAAGGTAATTAGCTGATAAAACAGCTTATCCCCACATATTCTGAGGTAAGCCAGAGCTAATTAACATAGCGTTCATCATCTCTTTCAAGGTACGATTCTTACGTTCTGCAATCACATTGGATTGAGGTGAATAAGGAGCTGTGGTTTGATGTATGATTCCATTTTGTTCACAAAGTGATACAAAAGGAAAAACATACTCACCACCACGATCACTTCTTAACTCCTTAATTCTTTCATTCAGTTGGTTCTCAACTTCATTCTTATAAAGAATAAATTTCTCTATAGCTTCGTCCTTGCTTTTCATCAAATACACATAGCAAAATCTCGTGCAAGCATCAATAAAGGTAATAAAATATTTATTACCACATCTTGATTGTATTGAATTAAAATCACATACATCGATATGTATTAGATCAAGTGGTTCAGAGTTTGTTTCATGACTATGAAAAGATGATCTAGTTAGTTTTGCCTCAACACAAGTATCACACTTATGTTTGTTATCAATTTTAAAATTAGGAATGTGGTTCATGTTAATTAATTTCCGTAATGAATTAAAATTAACATGTCCTAATCTACCATGCCATAGATTAGAGTACTCAACAATATAAGCAGAAGAACTAGCTTTATTGATATTCTTAAGTTTAACAACCATTACATTGAGCTTAAAGAGCCCATCAACTACATACCCTTTTCCCACGTAAATCCCATTTTTAGTTAACACTACTTTATCAGACTCGAACACCATCCGGAATCCGTGCTTGTTCAGAAGTGATACAGACACAAGATTCTTCCGTATTTCTAGTACATACAGAACGTTGTTCAAAGTCAACTCTTTCCCAGAGGTCATCTTCAGAATCACCTTGCCTTGACCTTCAATCTCAGATGTTGCTGAATTTCCCATGTATAATTTTTCCCCATTACCAGTAGGCTCAAATGAAGAAACATGCTCTTGTCCGAGCACACATGTCGAGTGGCACCAGTGTCAATCCACCACTCTCTTGGGTTAGAACCCACCAGATTCACCTCAGAAACCACAGCTGAAAGGTTAATGTCTGAAACATCTTGAGTCATGTTTTCCATCACATTAGCCTCTTGATTCTTTTTCTTTTTCGGCAGTCTGCACTCAGAAGACTTGTGACCCATTTTGTCACAGTTGAAGCATCTTCCTTGAAATTTGGATTTCTTGGAAACTCATCCTTTAGGGCCCATCTTTGACCCTTTGTTTTTAGGGTTCTTGTTCTTATGGCCATGTTCAACAACATTTGCTTTGGCCTCATGAGTTATTCCTCTCTTGTCAGATACTCTGTAATCTTCCTCAATTCTAAGCTTAAGAACCAAGACTTCAATGCTAATTTCTTTTCGGCTTATGCTTTAGATAATTCTTAAAATCTTTCCAACCAGGTGGTAGTTTTTCAATTATCGAGGCTACTTGGAAGGTTTCACTTAAAACCATCCCCTCAGCATGAATTTCTGCTAGAATAATCTGCAATTCTTGTACTTGACTTGACTTAACACATTTTTGGAATCAACCATCTTAAAATCTAGGAAACGGCCTATGACAAATTTCTTAGTACCGGCATCCTCAGTTTTATATTTTCGGTCTAAAGATTCCCAAAGCCCTTTTGCTGTTTTCATTCCGGCATACACACCGTACAAGGAATCACTCAATCCATTCAGCACATAATTCCTACATAGGAATTCAGAATGCTTCCAAGCATCTATGGCACTTATCACTTGAATATCATTCTCACCCTCTTTGGGTACAAGAGCATCTTCCTTTAGAAACCTAGCAAGGTTCAACGTGGTCAAGTAGAAAAACATTTTTTGTTGCCACCGTTTGAAATTCTGACCACTGAATTTTTCAGGTTTTTCCGCAGCAGGATTGACATGGCTCACATGTCCAACAGGTTGTCTAGCCACAGAGGCAGCAACACCTTGGCCAGCCATAACGGCTGCCATATTAAGCCCAGAGGCTGAAGCAAGTTGGCCAACCGAAGAGGCTGCCACTGCACTTTGGTCAGCCACGGGGGCTGCGACAATATTATGGCCAGCCGAAGAGGCTGCCACATTCGGATCTACTGTGTTTGGACTGTTTTCCATATCCACAGAGTCGAATTTATTTTAAGACTATTACAAATTTATTTGGTTACTGTGTTCTTACAATGGACTTTGAACAAACAGTAAGCTGAACAGAAATGATACAATTAACGAGAGTGATACAATAAACAGAATAGCAACAGACAATTACAGACAGAGAACGAGAAATAAGTAAAACAGTCGACAGTAAAACACCAGCACGAAAGTAGCGTGAACCGAGAGAATTCCGAGGCTTGTTGATGCGGCAACAATCTCCTTAAAACAATTTGTCCCCTACCGATTGGTGCAATAGAACGCGAGACGTCTGTTTCCCAGGATGCAACGGAAAATAGACGAAATTGGGCACCACCAAATTCGACTGCAACGAACAACTGAAGTGTTTGAACTCTCCTAATAAAACTTGTTTTTTTGTATTCAACTAAAGAAAACGAAAATACACTTCCACACTTTTAAAGAAATTAACATGCCAATTAATCACATGAGTGGGAGACCTTCTATTGCTTGTAACCACCAAGTTGATTAATGTCATTATTCAACTGTTATGGAACTTTAAAAGGCTTTGAAAAATTAAAGAGACATGCAAAAATTGGCTGGGCCAGGCCCGCATAATTTGGTCCTGCATTCGTGTACACAGGACACGCGGTGCACACGAGCCAAGCTTGATTCAGATTTGATTTGCACCCCCCCCCCGCGCACGTAGAGAGAGCCTCTATCCTTATAACTCTTACCCATCTACATATGAGCAATCATATATAAGCACAATTTTCCCTCTATAGCTTTCCCATATGGGACAAGCTAACTTCTCTTGATTTTCCAACACTAATGAGTGAACTTTGAGCAACAATTTCTCATTCACCCAAGCACCATTTTAAGCATATGAATATACCATTTCCAAGTACTCACAGAGGAGTATCTGAATCATTCAATAACAACCACTAACACGAAGTGGACCATGCTTAAAATTGAGCCTCAAAATGCTTACTTATAAGCATTTTTCCAACAGAATCTTGAGTGAAGAATTTTTAATTTTCACTTTATATTTCCTGATTAATCTTTGATTAATGCAAATCGCTCTTGGAATGATTGTTATCTCAATCGCGATTTAACTGTTTAGATCAGTAAATAGATTAATTATGTGAGGGTAATATTGGAAGTAAATTTTAAATGAATTGAGCATTAAGTAGTTTAATACATCATTTCTATCTTAAATTTAGCGTTAATAAATATAAATAATAAAAATCAATTTATATAAAGATAAATTATCAATCGTATAATCAAAAATTGACACGTTAATAAAAAAATACACATCATAAAACTTTATTCATCGATCCACAAAAGATTGCAAAACATATTAAATTTGTATCAAATTTGAGTATACAATTGAAATGTTTTTCAAATATTAGGTATACATAAGGGTGGGCCGCGGTTCGGTTTGGTTCGGTTTTTGATAAAAACCGAACCAAACCATATTTTACGATCTGGTTTTTTTACCTCTCAAACAAAACCATTAAATAACGGTTTGGTTCGGATTGAAATTTTTTTAAACCAGCGGTTTACGGACTGATTCGGTTCGGTTCGGTTTATAGATTATTCTACTTAAAAAAAAAATCATCCACTTAAGTGAAGAAAAAAAAACTAGTTTAGCGAACAATAATATGAAGTGCTACGGTGTAAGCTGTGACTCCAGAGAACACATGCACTCAATAGATGATTGAAAAATGAGGCACAATTAATTCTTGTATTTTTTAAAAATTACCTCGAATAATGATGCTATCATCATTCTAATTAAGAGACAAATCCAACAGCTTACTTTCAGAATAAACCATAAAATAAAAAAATTAAGAAAAAAATTATTAACAAAAAAATTTAAGAATAAAAGTATTAACAAAAAATTAAGAATAAAAGTATTAACATACTAATAAAAAGAAAACATAAAGTAAAATTAAAAGAAAAATGCAAATCTTTTTATAAAAATATATAATTTTTTAATTATAACGGTTCGGTTCGGTTCGGTTTAACAGGTGCGGTTCGACTTAGCATCTAAACCGAACCGTAAACCGTTTGGGGTGAGCCAATCTGAACCGCAAACCGAACGTTAGAAAAAAACCGTAAATTAGGTCCGGTTTGGTTCGGTTTGCGGTTTGGTTCGGTTCAGCCGGTTTTTTTGCCAACCCTAGGTATACATATGATACAAAATAGATAGACGTTGTGGGAACACAGGAATCTGGGGCGACGCATGCTGTCCCGGGCTCGCGGCCCGGTAGGGAGTACGGAGTAGCCACGGGGGACTAAACCGGAGAATAATGGAGTCGCCACCCGGTGTGATCCGGGAAAATGAGATTTAAGGCCGCACTCACCCCTCGAAGGGAAGACCTCAAACCATTGGGTTCAGATGGTCCCTTACTTATGCCACTTGTAATGAAAGGATTTACACAATAATTTAATCAGGCTTAAGTAACACTTATTTCTAAGAATATCATGCTTCTACATTCACAGGTACAAAATAAAACTTGTACATACATTTCACATATATCTCATCTAAGAACACATGCCTGAAAATACCTCAAAGTAACAACGAACATGCAACTTCATTCAGCATATCATATCATGAAAAAACACAAGCATACATAATAACCACACAAGCATACATGTGAGCATTTTTCCAAGTGATACGTGGAATTGTATCCCAAGTACAGACCGCATTACTTACCGTCCGTTCGGAATCGGCTACGGAATTTATGTCTGGGTTTCCATCCGATATATCACAAGAAATAATACTCCAAAGTCATCATGGCATAGGTATATGAATCGTAATGCGTTAAATCAAGACTAAGGCAAATGACGCAACTAATGGAATAAACATGCTTTTCATAATTATGTGCATAAATATAAGAATGACTATGTGTGGTTCCATAAAAAAATCACCTAAGAAACAATTATACATGGCATGTGATGAATGTGTCTCAGTTCAGTGTGTTCGCGTTCGTGTAGCGTTCGTAAAAGCGTTCGAACGGAAATGAAACAGAATGCTCACGTTCGTATGGCGTTTGTTAATGCGTTCGAACGGAAATGAAACAGAATGCTCACGTTCGTATGACATTTGTTAACACGTTCGAACGGAAATGAAACAGAATGCTCACGTTCAAATGGCGTTCGTGAACGCGTTCGAACGGAAATGAGACCTGATACATGATAAGGCAAAATGCATACGCGTTCGAGTTGCGTTCGTAAACGCGTTCGAACGGGAACAGACCTGATGCATGAAATGGGACGCGATACATAAAAAAGAAAGGGGCGCGGCGAAGTACTGCCGTAAAGGTGGCCTTTTGGGGCTCTTGGTCTCTCAAAGAGAGGACCTTTAGACCAACATACTAAGCCCATGCGCTTGATCGCATCATACATACAAAATAAAGCCAATCATATCAAAACCAAGTATGCCCGATTGAACATATCTTTCATCCAATCCGAACACACATCAACCGGCGCGGCAAAGCATCGTGGTAAAGGGTTTTAACCCCTCCCCATAAGGGATCTTTCATTCCACTTACTAAGCCCATGCGCTCGATTGAACTATGCATAAAAGACAAAGACAATAATATCAAACTAAGTATGCTCGATTGAACGTATCTTGCATCCAACCGAACACACATCAACCGGCGCGGTAAAGCATCGTGGTAAAGGGCTTTAGCCCCTCCCCATAGGGGATCTTTCATTCCACTTACTAAGCCCATGCGCTTGATTGAATCATGCATAAATCATACAGAATTCAAGTGACGAAAAATAAATAAACAAAAGCAACACAAAACAAAAGAGGGTGCCGTTTACTCAAGCGGTACGTGGAGTTGTGTCCCGAGTACAGATCATATTACCGTCCATTCGGAATCGGCTATGAAATTTATGTCCGGGTTTCCACCCGATATACCGCGAGAGTTGACACGTCTCTCATTCATCCAATACCCACAACACACATCATACACGAGCAAGATTTAACAAACAAATAAATTACATTACAAAGAAATAACAAAAATCAAATAAAGATGAGTGTGAAAAGTACCCTCAGGTCTAACCTTTTAGCCAACTTTCAGGCTTGCGTTTCACGGACGTCGGAAGGGTACAGCTCCTCAACTTCTCCGATTCACTGGTTTAGCGTCCTAGCTCACTACTTTGCTGTTTTGCTTGCGGTTCAAACTCCGTTCTGCTCCTGTTCGGCCTCTATTTTGCTGCTCACTGCTCAGGCCACCTGTTTTGACGTTTTAATGAACTGTTCCCGGTTTGTGTGGGTTCTTATTGCAGTTGTGTGTGATTATTTTTAAGATTATGAATGCAGGTTTTAAGTTACTGTTTTTAAGGTTTTTAGGGACTGTTTTAAGAGGATTTGGGCTGCTGTTTTAAGGTGATTCAGGGGCTGCGGTGTAGGCGTGAATGTGGCTTCTGTTTTTGGTTGGTATTTGGTGGTGTATAAGCGTTTATGGGGCTGGTTTTGAGTGTTTATTAATGGGTGTTTCAGTGGTTGTTGGTGCTCTTGTTGTGGATTCAGTTATGGTGGAGGGTTGAGGCTCTTGTTGTCTCGGCTATGGAGGAGATGGTTAGGGCTCTTTGTTCTTTTTTGTGTATATGTGAAGTGTCTTTTTTTTTGTCTTGGGCGTGTATTAGAGAGAGTGGAGAGATGGTGTGGCTAGGCTAATGCATGTTTATATAGAGAGATCTAGGGTTTGCCCTTGTCTCACAAGGAATAGATCTAGTTTCCAAATTAGGAGTCCTAAGGATGGTATACACAAGATTGAAGGGGGACAAAATATTTTAAATTAGGAAGTCAACTATTTTAAATTGGTAGATGTCTTATTAGATTAGGAAGTCAAATATTTGATTGGTTTTAATTGGTTAGGATTGATTTTAATTAGGCATATCTTAGTTTAAGTTTGGTAAATGTTTTATTTAATTGGTAAATGGTTTAAATATTTTATTTAATGTTTAATGTTTAAATTAATATTTATTTATTTAATTTGGGATGTGTTTTATGGGCTTTGGGGAGCTAAATGGGCTGGGGTGTGAGGCTAGCAGCAAAACCAGAATTACCGACACCGTTCGAACGCTTCCTCGAACGCGACACGAACGCCCGCAATCTGTTTGCCGTTCGAACGCATACACGAACGCAGCACGAACGAAAACAGTGAACCTTGTTTATTCTGAATTTCCCCTTCCGATATCTGTTTCCCGCGGCTTTCGTGACTCAAAAGGTAGTGCCTCCAAATGAGACTCATCATCGGGTTTCACATGCAAAAATGCAATGCCTACAGTCGCCCCCACTTTGATGGGGCTTGTGCAGTGTGTGACAGTGACAGTCCTATCAAAGTCTATGCAATGCATTTTTTTACTTACCTGGCTAGCTAGCTGTCTCGAGCTGAGCTGATACTGCAGTGGACCTCGATCCTGAGACGCATCTCGATACTACTGATGATGTGCCGTTTCTGGCGTGCTAAACCCCATACCTAGGGCGTCGCAGTAGTCCACATACTCGACGGTAATCCACAGTAGTCCACAACTCTTTATAGTAGTCCATGATTGTCCGCAACTCTTCACAATAGTCCACGGTAGTCCACATAATCCACTGTAATCCACAATAGTCCACAACTCTTCACATAGTCCACGGTAGTCCACGGTAGTCCACCACTCTTCACAATAATCCACGGTAGTCCACGTCATCCACAATAGTCCACGGTATTCCACAACTCTTCACGATAGTCCTCGGTAGTCAACATAATCCACAATAGTCCATGGTAGTCCACATGATCCACAATAATCCTCGGTAGTCCACGATAGTCCACATAATCCATAATAGTCTACGGTAGTCCACAAAATCCACGGTAATCCACACAATCTTCATAATCTACATAGTCTACATGCCGTACCTGGCGTGCTGACCCCGTACCTAGGGCGTCGCTGTAGTCTGAATGCCATACTTAGCGAACTGATACTGAACTAATATGGGCCTCGCCTTCAAACTGATACTGAAGTGAGGCCTCACCCCCAAGCTGATATGGGCCTCGCACTCAAACTGATACTGAAGTGGGGCCTCGCCCCCAAGCTGATATGGGCCTCGCCATCAAACTGATACTGAAGTGGGGTCTCGCCCCCTAGCTGACATGGGCCTCGCCCTCAAACTGATGATGATGTGGAGCCTCGCTCCTCAGCCGATATGGGCCTCGCCCCCAAGCTGACATGATGTGATGTGGAGCCTCGCTCTCCAGCCGATATGGGCCTCGCCCCCAAGCTGGTACAATGTGGAGCCTTGCTCCTCAGTCGATATGGGCCTCGCCCCCAAGCTGATATGATGTGATGTGGAGCCTCGCTCCTCGAGACCCATACCCGGAACTTAACTTCATTGGGACCTCAATCTTCAGATTACTGCCCAGATCGAATACCGTGCTTTTACTATCTCTGATTGGCTTACCGCTCGCTCTTTTCCGTCTTCAACACTTGTTTACACAAAACAGAACAAACACAAAAAGATGCAATATAGGTTACGTGTATGCATGTATGAGTTTCATATCCCGTTGGGTTAGGTCTTCTGTCAATCCTCTTGATGACTGCTCGATCTTTTCTTCCTTAGGCAAAGTACCACTTCAATCTGTCTGCACTGATTGGTTTTGTGAACTCATCTCCTTTTCCAAGCCTAACAGTCTCACTGTCTTCATTTCCCAATTCTGATATACCAACTTATCTTTTCTGCTTGCTTCTTCTGTTCTGAGCGTTATAGTACCAAGATTGAATACACTCATGTTGCAAGTTTGAAAGGAATAGACTTAGGCAGATAAATGAAATGATCGCCTTTATTATTGTTGATAAAAAGTTCGAACATGTAAACAAAATCAATGTCTTTTAAAATGCAAGATAAAATAGGAGAAACAACAGTGCCTTCTTCCTCAGCCCATGGTTCTTCATCATCGTTATCCCTTATCCCATGTGAGAAGCTTTGTGGTTGAGGGTTTGGAGGACAAAGGTTTCAGGCAAACCAATAGTTGATCATGGGGGTGGGACGGAGTGGTAATTTGGTAGAGGATTCCTGTGTGTGCTGGGTTGTTCTCTTTCTGGGTCAGGTATCTTGTGGGAGTCAATTAAGTCTTAGATCTCATGGCGGAGACGGGTACAGCTGTCGGTGTCATGACCGGGTTGTTGGTGGAAATGGCAGTAACGGTTCATATTGAGGCTTGGTGGAGGAGGATTTGGGAGTGGTCTAGGTTCCAAGGGTTTTAAGAGTCCTTCCCTGGTTAATTTCTCGAGTACTTTGGACAAGGGTCTACCCAAGTTAGAAAATCGCCTATTCTTGATGGCGGCGACCTCGGCAGTAGTGGGCTTGGTCTCAGGAGGTCCTCCAAAATTCCTTCTATTCTGTCCATAGAACTTCCGATTTTCTACTTCCTCTTCTTCAATATCCATAACAGTTTCCCTCAACTGTCGAAAGTCATTGATCATTGAGGTCATCCTCCTCAGTTTACCATAGATAGAGGGTTTGGTGGTGCCCTTGATGATCATTTTGATCTGGTCCTTTTTTGAGGGCCGAGTCTGCATTTTCAGAAGCTGGCTCCTCCAGCGATCCACATAGTCTTTGAAGCTTTCTTCCGCTTCTGCTTGGTATTTTCCAGGTCGCGGAGCGACAAGTCAATCTCCAGGTCCGTGACATACTGTTTTAGAAAGGCGTCTGCCAATTCCCTCCAATCTTCCTTAACTTTCCTCTCAAGGCCATGGTACCATACCACGGGCGCCCCTTTAAGCGACATTCCAAACATTTTCTGCACCTGACGCTTCGATAAGCCCACTGCACTCATAATTGCAACATACTGGCGGAGATGGACCCTCGGATCCCCATTCCCGCTAAACTTTGCCATATCCGGCATCTTGAACTGAGCAGGCAACTGTTCCTCAAAAGTCATCGCTTCATAATCCAGTAAGTCTTCGTCCTTACCCTTCATCTTGCGGGTAACTGATTCTACCTGGTCTCGGAGCTTTTGTAGCTCCACCTGGGACCTAACTGTCCTCCCAGCGGCATAATCAGCCATATCATCATCGAAAGCAGGGATGTCATCCCCCAACCCAATCGGAGGCTCCTCACGCCTCACATTTTCAGAATTCCCCCCAGCACGGGGTACAGCCATATTTGCCATCGTAGCGGTCAAGGCTTGCAACTGTTCAGTGATCTTTGCAAGACCGTTCTCTAACTGATCCATTCGGGACACCTCATTATCTGATTCACTCATGCTTCCAACTGTTCTTTTAGTGAGTCTGGTTCCTTCCCTAACCCAAACGGTATCTATGGTGTCTTTTTTAAGACACAGAGGATGTCAACAAGGCATATGTATGCATGATGTGCATGAGATGCATGTAACATATATAACATACTAAATCAATTATAACTCTCAAGCAAATCGGCCCGTTATCATTTTAGAATCTTTCGGGCTAATTGTCATAGGAGTGAACCCATCCCAGTTTAAATGGCCCAATGAGTTCACATCTCATGACAAGGTGCCCGACTAAACCCAAATGGTAACGTTCCGAACACAATCACAAAGTGGCCCATCAATTACTTAGAAGCCTTTGGCCCAATAGTCATGAAATACGTTCTTGTCCCAGTTTAAATGGCCCAACAAGCCCATATCCCATGATAAATGGTCCAAATGGATCCAAACAACGATGTTCCCAAACACAAGCATAGAAGAAAGATAATGCAAACATGACATAATAATTTCTACAATAATGGCCTATCAACATTTCAGAAGCTTTTGGCCTAATAGTCATAAGGTACGAACTTGCCCCAGTTTAAATGGCCCAGCAAGCCCGCATTTCTGACAATAGTCCAACTGCAGCCAAATGAGGATGGTCCATAAGCACATATTCAAGGAAATAATTGTTACTTTAGCCAACCCGGTCTATGGGTGGGTTAGCAAGAGTATAGACAAAGGCTCTCACGGCGAAGGATGGCCCACAACTAGGTCTCCCCACTCAAGGGTTCGAGCAACCAAGTGAGCGCACCCCTTTTTATACACTAAGGTACGTGCCAATGAGCTATGGTGTGTGACGGACTGTCAAATGGATTTCCCGTTGTAGATTCCCCAGAGGGAAGGTGGAGCGAGGCTCACTTAAATACCCAAGCCTCTTAGGCTCTTATCGCTTGTTGTCAGTAATAAACAACGAGTCCTCCAAATTAGTCCATCACAATAGGCTACGAGTAGATGGCTATCTAGGTGCCTTCACAGCTTTTCCTTCTAGAAAGGTAGTGAATGAAGGAAGACACCAAACCATTACCTAGCCTCAAAATGCCTTTGATTAAACCCTCACTTTATCCACTATAGACACGGTCAATTAAAACATAAATCCAAACATCACAAGTCAATATTTCGGGGCCGATTCTCTATCCCCAGTGGAGTCGCCAGACTGTGGGAACACAGGAATCTGGGGCGACGCATGCTGTCCCGGGCTCGCGGCCCGGTAGGGAGTACGGAGTAGCCATGGGGGACTAAACCGAAGAATAATGGAGTCGCCACCCGATGTGAACCGGGAAAATGAGATTTAAGGCCGCACTCACCCCTCGCAAGGGAAGACCTCAAACCATTGGGTTCGGAATGATCCCTTACTTATGCCACTTGTAATGAAAGGATTTACATAATAATTTAATCAGGCTTAAGTAACACTTATTTCTAAGAATATCATGCTTCTACATTCACAGGTACAAAATAAAACTTGTACATACATTTCACATATATCTCACATCTAAGAACACATGCCTGAAAATACCTCAAAGTAACAACGAACATGCAACTTCATTCAGCATATCATATTCATGAAAAACACAAGCATACATAATAACCACACAAGCATACATGTGAGCATTTTTCCAAGTGATACGTGGAATTGTATCCCAAGTACAGACCGCATTACCGTCCGTTCGGAATCGGCTACGGAATTTATGTCTGGGTTTCCATCCGATATATCACAAGAAATAATACTCCAAAGTCATCATGGCATAGGTATATGAATCGTAATGCGTTAAATCAAGACTAAGGCAAATGACGCAACTAATGGAATAAACATGCTTTTCATAATTATGTGCATAAAGATAAGAATGACTATGTGTGGTTCCATAAAAAATCACCTAAGAAACAATTATACATGGAATGTGATGAATGTGTCTCAGTTCAGTGTGTTCGCGTCGTTGTAGCGTTCGTAAACGCGTTCGAACGGAAATGAAACAGAATGCTCACGTTCGTATGGCGTTTGTTAACACGTTCGAACGGAAATGAAACAGAATGCTCACGTTCGTATGACGTTTGTTAACGCGTTCGAACGGAAAAGAAACAGAATGCTCACGTTCGTATGGCGTTCGTGAACGCGTTCGAACGGAAATGAGACCTGATGCATGATAAGGCAAAATGCATACGCGTTCGAGTTGTGTTCGTAAACGCGTTCGAACGGGAACGGACCTGATGCATGAAATGGGACGCGATACATAAAAAAGAAAGGGGCGCGGTGAAGTACTGCCGTAAATGTGGCCTTTTGGGGCTCTTGGTCTCTCAAAGAGAGGACCTTTAGACCAACATACTAAGCCCATGCGCTTGATCGCATCATACATACAAAATAAAGCCAATCATATCAAACCAAGTATGCCCGATTGAACATATCTTTCATCCAATCCGAACACACATCAACCGGCGCGGCAAAGCATCGTGGTAAAGGGTTTTAAACCCTCCCCATAAGGGATCTTTCATTCCACTTACTAAGCCCATGCGCTCGATTGAACCATGCATAAAAGACAAAGACAATAATATCAAACTAAGTATGCTCGATTGAACGTATCTTGCATCCAACCGAACACACATCAACCGGCGCGGCAAAGCATCGTGGTAAAGGGCTTTAGCCCCTCCCCATAGGGGATCTTCATTCCACTTACTAAGCCCATGCGCTTGATTGAATCATGCATAAATCATACAGAATTCAAGTGACGAAAAATAAATAAATAAAAGCAACACAAAACAAAAGAGGGTGCCGTTTACTCAAGCGGTACGTGGAGTTGTGTCCCGAGTACAGATCATATTACCGTCCATTCGGAATCGGCTATGAAATTTATGTCCGGGTTTCCATCCGATATACCGCGAGAGTTGACACGTCTCTCATTCATTCAATACCCACAACACACATCATACACGAGTAAGATTTAACAAACAAATAAAGTACAATACAAATAAATAACAAAATCAAATAAAGATGAGTGTGAAAAGTACCCTCAGGTCTAACCTTTTAGCCAACTTTCAGGCTTGCGTTTCACGGACGTCGGAAGGGTACTGCTCCTCAACTTCTCCGGTTCACTGGTTTAGCGTCCTAGCTCACTGCTTTGCTGTTTTGCTTGCGGTTCAAACTCCGTTCTGCTCCTGTTCGGCCTCTGTTTTGCTGCTCACTGCTCAGGCCACCTGTTTTGACGTTTTAATGAACTGTTCTCGGTTTGTGTGGGTTCTTAGTGCAGTTGTGTGTGATTATTTTTAAGATTATGAATGCAGTTTTTAAGTTACTGTTTTTAAGGTTTTTAGGGACTGTTTTAAGAGGATTTGGGCTGCTGTTTTAAGGTGATTCAGGGGCTGCGGTGTAGGCGTGAATGTGGCTTCTGTTTTGGTGGTTATTATTAAGGGGTGTTTCAGTGGTTGTTGGTGCTCTGTTGTGGATTCGGTTATGGTGGAGGGTTGAGGCTCTTGTTGTCTCGGCTATGGAGGAGATGGTTAGGGCTCTTTGTTCTCTTTTTGTTATATGTGAAGTGTCTTTTTTTTTTTTGTCTTGGCGTGTATTAGAGAGTGGAGAGATGGTGTGGCTAGGCTAATGCATATTTATATAGAAGAGAGCTAGGGTTTGCCCTTGTCTCACAAGGAGAGATATAGTTTCCAAATTATGAGTCCTAAGGATGGTATACACAGATTGAGGGGGGACAAAATATTTTAAATTAGGAAGTCAACTATTTTAAATTGGTAGATGTCTTATTAGATTAGGAAGTCAAATATTTGATTGATTTTAATTGGTTAGGATTGATTTTAATTAGGCATATCTTAGTTTAAGTTTGGTAAATGTTTTATTTAATTGGTAATGGTTTGAATTTTATTTAATGTTTAATGTTTAAATTAATATTTATTTATTTAATTTGGGATGTGTTTTATGGGCTTTGGGGAGCTAAATGGGCTGGGGTGCGAGGCTAGCAGCAAAACAGAATTACCGACACTGTTCGAACGCTTCCTCGAACGCGACACGAACGCCCGCAATCTGTTTGCCGTTCGAACGCATACACGAACGCAGCACGAACGAAAACAATGAACCTTGTTTATTCTGAATTTCCCCTTCCGATATCCGTTTCCCGCGGCTTTCGTGACTCAAAAGGTAGTGCCTCCAAATGAGACTCATCATCGGGTTTCACATGCAAAAATGCAATGCCTACAGACGTTTTCTATATCTTTGATACACTTTATAATCTTTGATGGGCTGGTGAACAAAGTTTCAAGATCTGTATATTTTCTTATAAATGTCAAATATTATGATATACGACTGATAGTTTCTCTTTTATAAATTATTGAAATTAAATTCTATTAACCATCAATCACTCAAAACAAATAGCATAAATTTTAAGTGATTAACAGCCATTTTATTTCAAATATTTTGTCATGAAAACAAAATAAAGGGGATATAAGAGTAATTTTAAAAGACTAAGCTATTTCACTATTCAAATGTTTATTTGATTGCTTATGTGGCACATCGAAGAATACAAAAATAAGTTCTCTTCCAAAATACTTTTCAAATAAAAAATAATGTTATATTATTTTAATGAAATTGAAGATGTCCATTTTAGTTATATGATTTTAATAGATAAATAATTATAAATAATGATAATGATTTGATATAAAAATTATATAATATTATTTGAAGAGAGATGTTGTAAATAAATTTATATTAGTGTAATTAAATTTGGGGGCTCATTTTAATTATATTATTTTAATATATAAATAATTATTATTAACTTCAATTAGTATCACTAAAAATAAATAGGAGAGAGAAAATATTATATAATATTATTTAAATATAGATAAGTTATTCTTTAATATTAAAGAGTGAGAATGAAAATTTAATTAAAAAAATCTTTTATGGTTCTTCTTTTATATACATGAAATTATCTATGAATCACTTAACGTTTGAGGAAAACACATGTAACCACCATAGATTTCTGACAATGACACTGCATCACTTATAGTTTGTGTTTTGTATCAACAATCCACTTTTTCGTTAACGATGTTAAGTGAATGATGACGTTATAAGAGTATTTTTGTCAAATCACTATATAGTAATGGCTCCTTGATACAAAATCGAAATGTTAGGAGGTACATTGACATTATCACAATTCTTTGGTGGTGTAGAGATGATATCTAAAATAAATAATAATAATACTAATTATTTTCAATTAATAGTAATTCATATAATTATATATAAAATAAATTCATATTATCATTAAATTGAAAACACAAAAAATTTAACATTTCAAACTTCTCATTTTTTGTGGTAACGTGAAGACTGTTCTAATTGTGATATTTCTAATGGATGTGCGTGGGGAGTTATGAAAGAATCTTTCGATTATAGAAGATTATTATTATTAAGAGAAATTATCTCTGAACCACTTCAGGTTTGAGGAAAATACATGTAACCACCACAGATTTCTGACAATGACACTGCACCACCTCCGATTTGTGTTTTATATCAATAAGCCACTTTTTCGTTAACAGTGTTAAGTGAATAATGACGCCATAATGATATTTTTGTCAAATTACTATATTGTAGTGGCTCATTGATACAATATTAAAATATTAGAAGGTATATATTGACATTATCACAATTCTTTGGTTGTGTAGAGATAATATCTTAAAAAATAAAAAAATTAATAATAATAATAGTAATAATAATAATAATGTTCAATTTAATAATAATTCATATAATTATATAAAACAGATTCATATTATCATTAAATTGAAAACGCACAAAATTTAATATTTCAAACTTCTCATTTTTGTGTGGTAGCGTGAGACTGTTCTAGTTGTGATAGAATCATTCAATTATAGAGGATTATTATTGTTGTTGTTGTTATTGTTATTTTTATTTTATTTTTAGATATTAACTTTGTACTACCAAAGAATTGTGATAATGTCAATGCACCAAATAACCTTTCGATTTGGTATTAAGGAGCCATTATAATATAGTGATTTGATAAAAATATATTTTTGACACCATCATTTACTTAACACTGTTAACGAAAAAGTGGTTTATTGACACAAAACACAAACCAGATGTGGTGTAGTGTCATTGTCAAAAATATGTGGTGATTACATGTATTTCCCCCAAACCTGAAGTGGTTTAGAGATAATTTCCCTTTTATTATTGTTGTTATTATTTTTATTTTGTTTTATATTTTTATTTTTAGATTTTATCTATGCACTACTAAAAAATCGTGATAAAATTAATACATCTCATAATATTTCGATTTTATATCAATGAGCCATTATAATACAATGATTTGATAAAAATACTCTTATGACATTATCATTCATTTAACACAGTTAACGAAAAAATAATTCATTGATATAAAATACAAATTAAAAATGGTACAATATTATTATTAGAAATTCGTACTGATTATATATATTTTTCCCAAACTCAAAATGGTTCAGAAATAATTTGCCTTTATATAAAGTGTGACAGGGGGCGGCTGACTGAACTCTATTGACTTGTTGTGTGATATGTCAAGTGACCGTTAGTTTAATTACGTCGTCATTTCCCACGCAATTTTAGCAAAATCAGGAAAGCATTTCGACGAGTGCGGGAGTGAGCTAAAACCAAGTACTCGCTCGTTGATTGCACCAACCAAATAATATTGTAATCTACAATTGAAGCGAATTGGATGGATTCATTTTCAATTAAAATCGAAAAATAAAGTGGTACACCGTTTGATAGTAAATATTAATTGAGAATATAACTTATTTTATAAGTATTATATTAAGAGTATAATTGGATTATAAATTCATCATACTCTACATCAAAAGGTACATAATACTTTTTAAAAATTTGAAAATTGAATAAAGATCAAGGAATGTTTTGAATGTTTTAGGTAGAATTGATAAATGAGTCGGGTTTTTAAGTATTGTTTAGTAATATTTTCAAGATTTTAGAAAAACTCATCTTCTTAAATTTTGGATTAATATTTTTATTATATTTTCTCAGGTCCGAACTTAAATAAACAACAATTGAATTGTGATTGAGATTTTCCAAGTCTGGTGCCTCAAACCAAAAGTTATTTATTATAATTTTCAAGATTTTAAAAAAAATACAATTTTTTAAATTTTAAATTAATCTTCTTATTATATTTTTCCAAACATGAACTTAAATAAATAACGCTTAAATTATAATTGAACTTTTTCAAACCCGATCTATTTGTCAACCTTAGCTTTAGTTCGTGATCTTACACAAAGCACGCTAGCACACATCTACTCAATGAAATTAGTTTTATTGCTGTTTTTTTTTTTTGAAAAAAGTTTTACTGCTGTTAGTTTCAATAAAATTTCAAGTTTTAATCAAAAAAATGTTTAAAGCATGTTTTAAACGTAAAAATTATATATAAATAAGAAAATGTCATTTGGACCCTCAATGTATAGTGAAATTGACATAACCTCATAACGCTTCAAAAACGATACAGATATTGTGATATATGTCCTAAAGTATCATATAATATGTAAACGTGGTTATTATCGTAATAATAAACGATACATTATTCATTTATCAATTGTTTGATTTAATTTGTATATTATAATTTGTCAAGTATACTAATGAACACTAAAAAATATACATTTATTAAAAGAAAAATTAATTATTTTACACTTGTAGTTTCATTAATCCCCTTAATTTAATACATTTGTGAAATAATAATTAAATTTATGTTTTATTTATTTTTATTGTGATTTTTATTTCTTATGTAGGTGAAATAATACATTGGATGCATAACTAGAAAAATGGACGTGACATTTGGATTTTGGAGGCCAAAAACTTGAAAGAGCGTTCTAACAATTTACAATTTTGAAAATTCCAATTTTGCGCATTTTTCGTAATTTGGTCATAACTTCTTACTTCGATATCGGATTGAGACGATTTTAGTTACAGATGAAAAAAGACTCAAATATCTACAACTTTTCACTTTGTAAGATTTTCTAATTCTGAGGTTTTTAAGGTCGAAATTGATGAAGAAACCACGTGTATTGCATGTAGTTTTAATCATTAGGAAACAAATAAATAAATAAATAAGTTGAGATGACATAATCCATTTTAGGTGGACCGTGACAAATGTTTGCAAAATGATCAAAAAAATATAAAAAAAGTTAAAAAAGGAAAAAAGAAAAAAATAAATTAGTAAAAGTTTATTGTTTATATTTGATTTGGAAAGTTGTAATTAATAATTGACGAATGAGCAATTCTACTATAAATAGAGGTGCTCACCTCTCAATTTCTTCATGCTTCTTTCATTTTCTCTCTTGAAGAATTTGCAAAAAGTGCATTGTGTGTTTTATTTTTCTTATAATTTTTTTTTTTCAGTAATAAAATTATGCAAGTTTTTATTCAAATCAAGAGTAAATAATTTCATTCTGTTAGGATAAATGGTGAAACTATAAATATGAGAATATAAATTAATCTTACTTATATTATAATATATGAATTGTAATCTAAATACTAATATTTAATATTCTCTTATATTTGCGGGTGTCTTGATTCTCTGTAGACAATCAAATCTTGATTGACACAGTTAATACTTTACCCTATATTATACGAGAGAGTAATATAATATCGCTCAAGCTTTAAACTGTTGGGGCAGTTGTGGAACCCCTAGGGTCGGATCGGTGCCCCGCGCAGCGGAAATGAGTCCAACCCAAGGATATCAAGTATGGCTGTAATTTTAAAATATTTAATGAAATATTATATTCCATTACGAGTGTATAGGAAAAATCCGGGGCTGAATCAGAGTCCGGAAACTCCTGAACGGGATGAAACAAAATTGAGCATGCGTATTGTGACGCGCGCTACAGTGCGCGCGCGCACTGTAACGCCCAACTCTTTTTTTTGTTTATTTATTTGTTCCTTAAGTGTCAGCGCTTATTCTAGAGAGCTGGAATGAGAGCTCATATTTAGATTTTTAACCCAATACACTTTTAATCTTTCCTAAACACTTCTAAAACACCCAAATATAATTTTTAATATCAAAATCAACATCAACACATGTTATAAAATAAAAATCAAGTTTTTCAAAATATCAAATATTTTACAAAAATATAAATTTATTACAATCCCAATAAGAAATGTCTCGTGAACAATTCTAGGTCACCCAAATGTGGTCAAGTGATTTTAGAATGATAGCCATAGCTCTAAGTTTTAATCTAGAGTTCCAAACTCTAATTTTATGTTTATGTCTAACATAAATATTTTGACCTAATAAAAATCATATTGTGTTTATACTTTCAAAGCATCATAACACAATTTATTAGCCTTATTTCAACGCTAAGTTATGTGATCATGCATCCAATACATAAAAGAACATAACTTAAGAGAAGTTCAAACTTACCTAGCAAGCTTGATACAAAGATCAAATCTTATTGTCTTTGTTGAAATGGTAGGAGAACCTCCAAGGTTTGCATCTTCACTCCAAGATCCAATATTGATTCCAATATTAACAAGCTTCAATCTAATATCCAATTTTGATTTCTCCTAGATGAAATATTGTAGAGATCTCACAAGCTTCTCTAAACAGTTCTCTAACTTAGGCTAATTTCTCTAAGAATTTGCTTGTACTTAGCTTTCACAAGTTTTTGCTTTTCTTAATCAAAATCTTCTTAAAGCTTGC
>SKCR01017563.1:0-90907 GCA_019454045.1 Zanthoxylum bungeanum | reverse complement strand
ACTGTTCATTTATTTAACCCCACACGTGGCGAAACAGTAGTGACCAAAATTGTCTGTTTTGAATGCGGATTTCGGACAGGTTAGCGACTACCTGCTTTCAACTTCATTAATTGTCCGTGATTGCGATTAGCTAGTCACCTACACTCCACCGTCCCTTCAAATCTTTCATCATTTTCCAATTTATGGGTGAAACGAAATATTTATAGAAGGCAAAAAAAAAAATGCACATGGAAAATAAAATAAATAAGGTACGTGGAACCCGACTATGTGAATCTTGGATCTTTAACAATTTTCATGTCACATGGGACAATAAGCCAAAGATTTAGGCAATAATGGAATAAGGAAAGACCTCGAATACTCATGAGCTTGCTTGAAAGCCACCTTGAAATTTGACATTGGCAATTGGTCAGTAGCCGCACACCTTCATTAACTTTACTACTATAACCACATTTTCCTTAACCAGATTTGAAATTTTTGGATACGAAGAATGGTTTTAATTAATATATAGTTTTAACTTGTCTACACGTAACACAATTCCGCTGGTGGTTGAGCTATCAAATCCTTTCTTAGAACTAACTACCCACATTTAATTCAAGATCACCAGTCCAGCTTTCTTGCAGCTACTATAATAACGTTACTGGTCTACTTTCTCCTTATTCTACACGTTTAAAGTTACCTTCAGCTTCATCTCTTCTTCACCTAACAAACCATACCAAGGCGTGTATGGTTTATTTTCATATTCACAAATTGTTTTTCTTTGAGGGTTATAGTGATCTCTTGTTCATAAGTTTCCCAAAAAAAAGTGAGAGAAGTGAATTACAGGAAAAAAAAAAACATGGATAGAGTAGAGATTGATAAGGAAAGATTAACGGCAGAGATGGCCTTTAAAGAGGACTCCTCCGCCGTCATCAAGATTCGACAACGCTTGCCAGATTTTCTACAATCTGTGAAGCTCAAGTACGTGAAGTTAGGATATGGGTACTCATGCAATTTTGCAACTATTATCATGTTTGTTCTTATAGTACCTTTGTCCATAGCTACTCTAGTACAACTCGCCGGTCTAAAATTGGACCGTATTCCTGAGTTATTTTCAAAAGAAAAGCTCAACACCATTGATGCAGCCACTCAACTATCCATTTCAACTATGCTATTTTTCCTCTTCGGCCTCTACTGGTCCAGGCGGTCCAGGCCGGTTTATCTCGTTGATTTCTCGTGTTACAAACCTGCTGATGAACGTAAAATGTCTATGGAAGCATTCTTGAAAATGAGCGAAGAAAGCCGCTTCTTCCAAGAAGAGTCGCTTCAGTTCCAGAAACGTATAGCGAGCCGGGCAAGCGTTGGTGATGAAACATATTTATCAAAAGGAATAACTTCTACACCACCTAATATTTGCATTAAAGAAGCCAGAGTCGAAGCTGAAGATGTCATGTTCGGTGCACTCGATTCGCTTTTTGAAAAAACTGGCGTAAAACCTAGTGAAATTGGAATACTTATCGTCAACTGCAGCTTATTCAATCCAGTCCCATCTCTCTCCTCAATGATAGTGAACCATTTCAAGCTCAGAGACAACATCAAGACATATAATCTTGGTGGCATGGGTTGCAGTGCGGGCCTAATATCAATTGAGCTTGCTAAGAATCTCCTTAAGGCAAATCCTTACACATATGCAGTCGTGGTAAGTACTGAAAACATCACTCAGAATTGGTATTCTGGTAATGATCGGTCAATGTTGCTATGCAACTGTCTATTCCGCATGGGTGCTGCTGCTGTGCTTTTGTCAAATATGGCTCAAGACCGGTCCCGCTCCAAATACGAGCTTGTTCATTTAGTTCGGACTCACAAAGGAGCAGATGATAAGCACTTCAACTGTGTCCGCCAAGGAGAGGATGATGAAGGAATAGTTGGGGTTTCACTCTCCAGAGATTTGATGGCTGTAGCTGGAGATGCATTAAAAACAAACATCACCACTTTGGGTCCTCTTGTTTTGCCATGGATAGAGCAATTCAGGTTCTTTGTCACCCTCGTTCGTAGGAAGATGCTCAAAGCTAAGGTTAAGCCTTACATACCAGATTTTAAGCTCGCTTTTGAGCATTTTTGCATACATTCAGGTGGGAGGGCGGTTTTGGATGAGATACAGAAGAATTTGCAACTCCGTGATTGGCACATGGAACCATCAAGAATGACTCTACATAGATTTGGTAACACTTCTAGTAGCTCACTGTGGTATGAGTTGGCTTATACTGAAGGAAAGGGTCGGGTCACCAGAGGAGACCGGGTTTGGCAGATAGCATTTGGGTCGGGTTTCAAGTGTAATAGTGCTGTCTGGAGAGCGCTCAGGGACATTCCTGCTGGTGACTGGCGAGGCAACGCTTGGATTGACTCCATTGACAAGTATCCGGTCAAACTTAAAGACGTTGCCTGAAATTTTAATCTAAATGGGTAAAATAATTTAGTGATGCTACGGATCCTCTGTATTCTTCTTTCTCCTATATTTTACTTTTACTATTGGAAGTTCTCTTTTACTCGCTAATGTCAAAAACCCTGCACTGGGTCTGGTATTAAAAAAAAAAAAAAAGAGTAATTGTAAACTCTGCAATATATTTAATTACTGTATAATCATATTTATGCCTTGGAACGTCATATTTGGAATGTTTAATACTTCTTCGATATGATTAGTTTTAGATCTTTATATATCTGTATTATATTAGGAACTTGTCAACATAGACATTAATGAGTTTTAATTGTGATAGTTAACAGATGAGAAACTATTAATTATGGCTGGTCTTGATGGAAAATCAGTTGTACGAATTTCAATTTAATGCTTGTGATGGGTCTAAGGACATTGACTGGTGTGGTGTGGGCACTGGCCGAGCGGACCCCTCTGTACCGTGGCAAAGGGTTGTTAATTTTCCTGATCCCATTCTAGATAGAATTTGTAACCTTTTTTTTTTCTTTTTTTTCTTGATTTAAAAATGATAAGAACTTGTAAAAAAAAATTTGAAAATTTTTAAGGAAAGAAGACTAAATTAGCCGGGCAATGTAAGATAGGATAAAATGCAAAAAGGTACATGATGATTTTTAATCTAAAAAATAATTTTTTAATAATTTTTTTATCATAATTATATAAACAACATAAATCTAGAATTAACAAATTTATCTTATCTCGTCTCCATTTTTAATGCGATGAGTCCATTGTGAATGAGTCACCATCACCCGCGGTGGTCATTACTCACTATCATTAAATTGAAAAAGTCGTTAAACCTGTCTAAAAAGTGTTGAAAGCATGTTTTCACACGCTTCAAGCTATGCTCCTATTGATACTAATCACCTATTGGCTGATACAAATTATTTTTTTAACAAAGTTATAAAATAAATAAATAATATACTAACATCACATTTTTTTTATTACTATACAAGTTTTAGATATATAATCTGAAATTTATTGAGATATCGAATACAAATATTTTACAGTATGCTCAAAATTCTACGTTTACCTAGAGATTAGATATTTACTACCACTCAAATATGATGAGAAATTTACTCCCAAAATTAGGAGAATTGACCGGTGCGTAATCACACGAGTATAGCGCAAGCGCATGTATCGTTCAAGTAGTATAAAAAGTATCGATCCCACGAGAACTTAAAACCTAAGCTATTAATTTATGAAGCCAAATTTTTACAAGTATCTAATGGATTGATTGTTTGATTGGGTGGTGACTTTAAAATTAAAATAAGTAAAAGAAATAACGCGAAAGTAGATTGAGGAAAATTCAATATTAATAAATTATCCAGGGTTGTGAATTATTCCAATATCTTTTAAAAGATGAAGTGATTATTTTACATTTGTGTAATATATTAGTTTACTAACCTGGAACACGAAATTCTGCAAAAGTCTCTGTCGATGGTCAGATGCAAATACCCAGTGTAACTCAATTAAACCATATGTCTATGTCAACCAAGTTACCTGAATTTATTAAGATTAAGTTCCAATTATGGCTACCATCGCCTGACAGGTATATGTCTATCCTGTAAGAAAATCTATTAAAGAATTATCTATCCTAAAAGAATATCGTGGGCTATTAAGTTTAAAGCTGAAACCTAAAATTCATTTGTCAAGTTTATTTTAAGTTTACCAAATCAATCTTATTAATGGTCAGTTAACAAGAAGCATTAAGCTTAAAACTTAATAAGTAAACCTTTATATTATCCAAATTATAAAATAACCAATTATAAACCGATGATATTGGAATTCATCACAACCCCAGATAACTGACTTAGTTACGACACATAATTATGGCTAGTAAAAGCTTAATTAAAATAAAAGACATAAAGTAAATTACTGGAAAGCAAATGCTGAAAGTAAATGCTGAAAAGTAAATGTTGGAAATTAAAAAGGTAAAAGTACAATAAAAGAAAATGCTGGAATAAAAGGATTCACTTTTATCACTACTATTTTAGATATCTTCCTTAATATAATATATTAACTTTGCGTGATATTACCAACCTGCCATATAGGCGGTAACCTAATTAAGTCAAATTTATAATTAATTACCAACCTGCCATTTATGTGGTATCCAAGCTTAGTCAGGTTAAAACCAATTTATAAATTAAGTCCTACCGACCATAAAGCGGTATCCCCATTAAGTCAGGTTTTAAATAGTTTATATATTATAATTAAGGGAGATTAATCTAAATATTAGTAATAAAAGCTTTACCTTTTACCCCAGCAGGGGGAGTTACCTCCTCATTTCTGAAAAGTAAAAACTGAAAAGTAAAGAAAAGAAAATATTGTGCGTAAAAGTAAATTACAGAAAGTAAAGACTTGAAAAGTAAAGAAAAGAAAGTGAAAATGCGGAAATTAATTACTGAAAGCTGTAAATAAACAAACAAGATACAATCTTCTTAGTATTCTTAAGGAATTACATAGAAGAAAGCATGAAATCAAATATGAAATTCGGCCTTCTATTTATAAGTAAAAAATGGCTCACGCGTCGCGACGCACCGTTGATGAAGGACGAGTGGCACGCGGGTTACGAAGATGGTGACACGTGGCAGGCTGAATGATTATTTCAATAATTGTGCTGACGTGGCGCTGATGTGGTGATGACGTGGCGGCATCATGTGATGGTGACACGTGGCATAAGATGATTGGCTGATGATGACGTGGCTGACACGTGGCAAGCTGACTCGGCATGTGCCTGATGTGGATGCCACGTGTCTGACATGTGGATGACACGTAGACGACACGTGGCTATAGCAATTGTCGGCAGCATGTGATGATGACACGTGGCACGACACGCATTAGCGGATCTGCTCTGATGTTGCATGTGACAAACGCACGTTAGCAAAAGTGCATGTTAGCAGACTTCTCAGATGTTGACACGTGTCCCGGCGTATTTTAGCATGATTCGGCGCACGTTAGCGGTCGCGACGCCCAAATGACAATTTTGCCATTTTGTATGTTTTTCACTGTTTTGGCCCTGATTTGATTCTAGAGAGTCCTGAAACTTTATTTATCTACAAAATAACATAAAACACATCAAAATATTCACAAAACTCAAGAAATTATAAAAAAATATTAGGTCAAATGAGTGAGAAATAGTGATACATTTACCATTCATCAAGAATCAAGTCCCCCTGCAAAGTAAAGACTCAAACTCATTTGGAAAAGCATGAGTTTATCACTGGGCCAAGAGTCTAGTGGTCTAACATTACATTTATGATTTATTATTCATTATTTTGAAAATCGAACTGGATCGACCGGTCAAATCGGTCAAACCGGGAACCGATCATGAGTCTTGTCGGATTAATCGATAAAAATTGAGTAGCAAAAAAATCAATTAAATCCAGTAAAAATCGGTGGACTGGACATGGCATGTTCAATTTTTTTTTTAATTTTTAAAACCAAAAACTAAATTTAATATTTTTCCTAATTTTTAATTAAATAAAACTATTTATGATGTAGGCCGGTTCTATCAGTTTTTTTTAGAACGATTTAACCGATCGAACCACTGACCCATTAAACCTTTTGAATCAATGGTCCAATTCTAAAAATATTGGTATTGTTATTTAATGAAAAAGTTTTTTTTTTTAGAAAAGGCAATGATCATTAAACGCAGAAAAAGAGTAAGTCATCTGAAATAACTTTTAGCCAAATAGCACTATTTTGAGTACAAATAACATAATTAGCTAAATTGTGAGCTTTGATATTACAAGATCTATGATCTAAAGCTAACATCTTTCATCTTCTTAGCAATTACTTGAATATCCCAAATGATCCATCTAATCTCTTTCTCGCTAGAAATTTTATTTTCCACAAAATGAACCACATTTTTAACATCCGATTCCACAATCAAGGGGTTTAGTCCAGAATCCTTCGCTATTTGGAAACCAAATCGCATTGCTTCAGCTTCGGCAACCTCCACATCTCCACAGAATCTAGTGGACATAACTTCAGCCGCCATGACCTCACCCTTGCTGTTATGAATTATAGCTCTGAACCCATCAATCCCCCTCTCGGCTATGGTTACTGCATCGACATTCAACTTGGTAACAGCTCTTGATTGAGAACCTCCCACGTAAATCATAGTGCCAAACCAGCTTATCCTCGACTGAATATGGAGGCAATGGTATAGCCAAAATCTCATATGCATCAACTGTTGTAAATTCTCTAAATATATAGTATGGATGAAAGATGGTCATGTCCCTTGAGTAGTGCCTTATGGGAAAGGCACAAATATTTAGGGACATGTCCTCTAAAATTGGAAGAACACACCTCTAGGCTCCAAAAGGTACAAGAAAGAGGTATAATCCTTAGGAGGGTTACACCCCAAACCAAAGGGTGCCCTCAAAGGCACCATTCCATGCCTATATAAAGGAGCTTTATGTTCATTCTAAATCACCTAGAAAATTACAAGTTTCATACATTGTCTTATAGAGTCTTTTAACAAAAAAAGAGTTTCCACCATTTGTCTTTGTTCAAGATCTTGTGAAATGAGTGCCCTTTCTACAAGAAGCATCCAAGTAATCGTGGGAGAACGTTAGCCACAAAACCATCCGTTGAGCATCGAGACAGAGGTAATAAGTTCTTAAGGACAGAGGCAACTCGACTTGGATTTCAAGTTTTGATCATCTTCTACATTTTCCAGGTTTTTCTTACTTTTTCTATGTTTATGGTTTATGTTTGATTTGGCATGATTCCACTGTTGTGTTCTAGTTTTGGAATGATTAAGATTAACATGTTAAATTCATTTAATGACACTTGACAACAATCTTTAGAACTTATTAAACTTTAAGTGTTTTTAGATGAAAAATTCGCATGTGTTAATAGCCATTTTTCTGGAAAATGTATTATGTGCATGAAAAATACGCATGAGCGTTCGAACGCCCGACGAACGTGTAGGCACAAATGCCATTTTTCGTAGTCTAGTTCGAACGCATATTCAAACGCCGATCTTTTGCCAAAGAACGTTCGAACGTGCCTTCAAACGCAACACGAACGTGAACTCTCTGGAACACTTCGTTCGAACGCATTTACGAACGCAACACGGACGTGAACTCTCTGGAACACTTTGTTCGAACGCGTTTACGAACGCTACACGAACGTGAACTCACTGGAAAGTTTTGTTCGAACGAAGCAACGAACGTGACACTAACGAAATTAATCCTGGAATTAATTTTAGATTAAATTAGACTTAGATTAATTTATGTTATTATAATCTTAACTTAGTAAAATCATACACTGTATTATGATAAACTTGGTAGTATAGATTTAAGTTAATATTAGGGTTTTCAATTATCACAAGCATACATATAGTGATAAAGTTGAAATTTAATTATGTGTTACATACTTGGTTGAGAATTAAAAGTGTAATCTTACACAAGTAATTTCGTCCATGCTTGATTGATTTATACACATACAAATCTACACATATCTAATATTGTATTGTGAATTGAAGTGTAATATTAAGTTTGAATGCCTAAGATATTCTATTGAGAAAATGGTTAAACGATATTCTGTCAACAAGGCGATAAGAGTCTAAGTGGGCAGAGATTTAAGTGGTTACTCCGGACCCTCCTCATACTTTGGGAATATTCATTTATTCACTTATCATAAGAAACCTTAGTCGTAAATTCAAGGACTTGTGTTATTTGGTACTACTGTCCAATATAACAATGAGTGAATTCTTAGTATATCATTTAAATAAGATCATTCATTTGATCGTTGTGCAATTTATCTTTCGTAGACTTATTGATTACTGTTGGTTTTTCCAGTTATACATGGCTAGCGGAAATATCGCAGTACCGGTCGCTCATGGAGAAAAACCAAAAAAAGTTTGGTGGAGAAAACTTTAAACAATGGAAGAGTAAAATATTATTCTATCTGACAACGCTGCAGTTGGCTAAGTACCTCAAAAATCCTCCGGGTCCTGTGGAGGGAGAAACAGAAACAACCAAACAATTGCGAGAAGAGACATGGTCGTCGGACGACTTCTTGTGCAAGAATTACCTCCTATGAGGACTTGAAAATACCCTGTATAATATGTACCAAGACATGACTTTTGCGAAGATTTTCTGGAAATCTCTCGAGAAGAAATTCAAAACCGAGGATGCCGGGCAAAAGAAATTTATCATGGGTAGGTTCCTGGACTACAAAATGGTAGATTCAAGAACGATAATGTCTCAGTTGAGTGAACTTTAGTTGATCATTCATGAAATATTGGATGAAAGAATGAAACTCTGCGAGACATTTTAAGTTGCCACAATCATTGAAAAGTTGCCTCCATCATGGAAGGACTTCATAAGCTATCTGAAACACAAAAAGAAGCAGATGAGTCTTGAAGACCTTGGAGTTCGATTGAGGATCGAATAGGACAACATGAAGTCTGAGACGGCCAGCTATAAGACTATGAAGTCTAAGGCCAACATCGTCGAAGGTGGAAATGGTAGCAAAAAGAGAAAGAACAGTGGAGCTGATTCTTCCCAAGCAAACAAGAAGTTCAAGGGGAAGTGCTACACTTGTGGAAAAAGTGGTCACATGGAAAAGGACTGCAGAAACAAGAAGTCTCAGGACAAAGGCAAGAAAAAGAAAAATGAGGCCCATGTCACTGAAGATGAGCAGCTAACTGATGAGATCTCAGAGATGAACCTCTCAGCAGTTGTAACAGAAGCCAAATTGGTTGGAAATCCGAGAGAATGATGGGTAGACACTGGGGCTACTCGTCATATCTGTACTGATAGCAAGATGTTTTCCTCGTATCAGAAGGTCAATGGTGGCGATCATCTGACAATGGGAAACTCTTCTGCCTCTAGAGTGGTTGGACATGACACAGTGGTTCTAAAGATGACATCTGAGAAATAGCTTACATTGAAGAATGTCTTGCATGTTCCTGATATTCGGAAGAACTTGGTTTCAGATTCACTCCTTAGCAAGAATGGTTTCAAGCTTGTATTTATTTCTGATAAGTTTATTTTGACTAAGAATGATGTTTATGTAGGAAAAATGATACCTCACTGAGGGCCTTTTCAAGTTCAATGTAATGACTGTCAATCGACACAGTGCTAATAATAAAGCTACATCTACCGCTTATATTATTGAGTCACAAAATGTATGGCATGAGAGGTTAGGACATGTTAATTATGATACAATGCGTAAGTTAATTAACATGGAGCTTATACCTAAATTTACAATTGATAACCAACATAAATATGAGGCATGTGTTGAAGCAAAAATACATAGAGCATCATTTCATTCCATATAACGAAGTTCTGAACCCTTGGAACTTGTACACTCTGATGTGTGTGATATGAATATTGTGCAAACAATAGGCGGTAAAAAGTACTTTGTCACCTTTATCGATGATAGCACAAGATTCTGTTATGTGTATTTGCTGAGGAGAAAATGTGAAGCTATTGAGAACTTTATACATTATAAGAACGATGTTGAAAATCAACTTGGCAAGAAAATCAAAAGAATCAGGAGTGATAGAGGTGGTGAATATGTGTAACTATTTGGTGAATATTGTTCCAATCATGGAATTATTCACGAAACTACTGCTCCTTATTCGCCTCAACAAAACAGGATTGTTGAATGTTGAAGGAAATGATGAACACCATGTTGAAAAACTCTGGTTTACCCTAGAACTTGTGGGGGGAAACCTTGCTTTTTGCCAACTACGTTCTGAACAAGCTACCTCACAGAAGATTGTACAAGACACCATATGAATTGTGGAAAGGTCAAGGACCTTCCTATAAATATCTGAAAGTATGGGGGTGTCTTGCCAAAGTAATAGTTCCTAAACATAAGAAGGTTAGAATAAGACCAAAAACTATTGATTGTATATTCATTGGATATGTTCACAACAGTAGTGCGTATCGATTCTTGGCATCAATCCGAATATGATAATTGAGTCGAGAAATACGACATTCTTTGAAGAGACATTTCCTTGTAAGGAAAGACAAAAAACAGAGTCTCAAAAGAACTATTGATACTGTCAAATACAGTGATCGGGCTGACCAAGAGTCAGATCAACATGAAAATACTGAGGAAATTGAATCTAGACATAGCAAAAGAGTTAGAACATTTAAGTCATTTGGACCCGATTTTCTGACATACTTATTAGAAAATGAGCCTCAAAGCTATAAAAAAGCAATGTCTTCGTTGGAGGCATCTTTGTGGAAAGAGGCTATCAATAGTGAGATTGATTCCATCCTACAAAACCATACTTGGGAGTTGGTTGATCTTCCTCCAGGTTGTAAGCCACTGGGCTACAAATGGATATTCAAACAGAAGATGAAACCAGATAGATCAATAGATAAGTACAAGGCAAGACTTGTCATAAAAATTTTATAGACACAAAGAAGACATTGATTACTTTGATACCTATTCACCAGTGACTCGTATCACGTCAATAAGAATGCTCATAGCCATAACAGCTATATTTGATCTTGAAATACATCAAATGAATGTAAAGACGACATTCTTAAATGGTGAACTAGATGAAGAGATTTACATGGAACAATTAGAATGTTTCAATATTCCTCGACAAGAACAGAAGGTGTGCAAACTTGTAAAATCCTTATACGGATTAAAACAAACACCTAAACAATGGCATGAAAAATTTGACAAATAGATGTTGTCAAGTGGGTTCAAAATCAATGAGTGTGATAAGTGTGTATCACCAAATCAACTCAAAAAGGATATGTCATTGTGTGTCTCTACGTAGACGATATACTGATAATTGGTAGTAATCATTAAATGATTCAGTCTACCAAGAAAGTATTGACCAATAAATTTGATATGAAAGATTTATGAGTAGCTGATGTGATCTTAAGAATTAAGATTTCCAGAACATCAGAGGGGTATATATTATCCCAGACTCACTACGTTGAGAATATACTTGAGAAATATAATAAAGGGGATCAAAATGTGGCTAGAACCCCTGTAGACCTAATTCTTCATTTATAAAAAAATGGCTCAAGCGTATCGCAATTAGAGTATTCGAAAATCATCGGAAGTCTAATGTATCTCACAAATTGCACATGACCTGATATCGCTCAAGCTGTAAACAAGTTTAGCAGATATACGAGCAATCCAGGACATAACCACTGGAAAGCCATAATAAGAGTTTTGAGGTATCTGAGAGAAACTTCAAAATATGGTCTGCATTATACGAGATATCCAGCTGTTTTAAAGGGATACAGCGATGCTAAGTGGATATCAGATACAGTGGATTCTAAATCTACGATTGGTTTTATTTTCACACTTAGTAGTGCAGCCGTGTCTTGGAAATCCTCGAGGCAAACATGTATTGCCCGGTCTACTATGGAATCAGAGTTCATAGCACTAGGCAAAACAGCGGAAGAAGCGGAATGACTTCGAAATTTCCTAGAGGATATTCCAAATTGGCCCAAGTCAGTGCCAGCGATAAGTATACATTGTGATAACCAATTTACTATTGGGAGAGCCCAAAATACAATGTATAATGGTAAGTCTCGACACATACATCGCAGACATACTACCATACGACAACTGCTCTCAAGTGGCATAATTTCGATAGATTATGTCAAATCAAAGGAAAACCTAGCAGATCAACTTACTAAAGGTTCACCTAGAGAGCAAGTTGAGAAGTCATCGAGGGGAATGAGCTTGAAGCCTATAAATTAAGAATTGTCACTGTGGAAACCCAACCTAGCTGACTGGAGATCCCAAGATCTAGGTTCAAAATGGACAATTGAAACTTTGTGTAATTCAAAACAAGCATTGTAGAGTTTTATACTCTTTCCCACTCATGTTATGACGCAGAGTGCTATCTGTCAAGGCTATGATAAGCTAAGGCTTTTAATGATCACTATATTAGGAGAAGAGTTCTAATGAAGGTAAAGACAAATTACCTCTTTATAGAAGATCACATATTTCAAGTAAGAAGTGAGGCCGCTTCCATGAGAGTTTTAAAGGCTGAATTCCCTAAAGTACTTGATGAATCCATGACCTATGTTCATGGCCAAAATGAACACAACCGTAGAACGAGAAATGGTCGAAGTAAAGCTGTGTGTTGGCAATTGTCTTGATTTACACCAACGGAAAAACAGTTCAAGACTATGGGTAACTGGTTTGCTAAGTAAACCCGATTGTCATTCACTAGGAAATGTTCAAGGTGAAAACTACATATTTCGATGCAGCTTTATTTTACGGAAACTCTCTTAAGTGTATGCATGAATATTTAGAGAGTTGTTGGGGATTGTTGTAAATTCTCTAAATATATAGTATGGATGAATGAGGGTCATGTCTCTTGAGTAGTGCCCTATGAGAAAGGCACAAACATGTAGGGACATGTCATCTAAAATTGGAAGAACACACATATAGGCTTCAAAAGGTACAAGAAAAGTGGTATAACCCTTAGGAGGGTTACACCCCAAACCAAAGGGTGCCCTTAAAGGCACCCTTCCATGCCTATATAAAGGAGCCTTATGTCCATTCTAAATCATCCAGAAAATTACAAGTTTCATACATTGTCTTAGAGAGTCTTTTAACAAAAAGAGAGTTTTCACCATTTGTCTTTGTTCAAGATCTTGTGAAATGAGTGCCCATTCTATAAGAAGCATCCAAGTAATCCTGGGAAAACGTTAGCCACAAAACCATTCGTTGAGCACCGAGACGGGGGTAATAAGTTCTTAAGGACATAGACAACTCGACTTGGATTTCAAGTTTTGATCATCTTCTACATTTTCCTGTTTTTTCTTACTTTTCCTATGTTTATGGTTTATATTTTGATTTGGCATGATTTCATTGTTGTGTTCTAGTTTTGGAATGATTAAGATTAGCATGTTAAATTCGTTTAATGACACTTATTTGACAACTTCAACAAGAAGGAAAAGTTGATTAATCAATTGCTCATCCCAATGGTGGTTGCCATCAGTAAACCTATCCACCTTCTCATTAGTTAACGATGATATAGTACTGAATGGTCTCAAGTTTGTTGGTCTAGACAACCAATTATTATTAAAAATACAGACCAGATTAATTCTCTCCTCCACAATAAATCGGACCTGACCTGTTCATTTGTTTTTTTAATTCTTAAAAAAATTAAAATTTCATATTTTTCATATTTTTTAATTAAATAAAATTATTCAGACTGATTGTATTGATTTTTTAAAAATGATTTAACCGAAAACAATGATATAATTATTCATTAAATAACGAAAAAAGTTAAATGAGTATTTTTTTTTTTCAAAAAAAAAAAAAAAAGCAATTTGTACCATGTGTACATTTTATATAAACGTGCGCGCATTTCGATCATGCGTTATTATTGGGTACAAATTAGTTGCCCCCATTTTTGTCAGATATTTGACCGGCGCAGATCTCGTTTTTGAAAGCCACAAGCGATGACAATAAATCTGGTGGGTGTTTTTCACCGTGTAACAGTGGACGCTTCCTATCTTATTTCGTGTTTTCTATATATATTGCTCGGTTGCCATCGGATTCTTTGAAGGGATTATGAAGAGAAAATGTACGATAAATTTTTTATTTGGGGTAATTAAAAAAAAATATTAAAAACAAAATAAAAGATGAAATAAATGCTTAATTACCAATATTTCAACAAATTTATCTTTATGGAACGCTTACATTCTCCACAGAGTAATTAAAATTATATAAAAATAATTTCTTAAATTTAAATTATTTGAATTTTTTGTAATAAGTTCAAAAGCGTTAAACTGACTCTGTCCTCTTCATTTTCAATTTTTTCATTTCAGAGTGCGGGGTTATGAGGGCAAAATTGCACAGGTTTGGTATTATATGGCATTAAACAATTATCACTCTTTAAAACGATCCCAGCTCGTGAAGAACTCCAATCTCCTTCTAATAGGATCGATATCTTCTGCCTCGGCTGCCATCGTCACTGCCTCGGCTTCCACCTCGTCCACCTGAACCCCTATCTACTCTCCGTGGCCGAGGAGGTGCCATTCGTACTCCAGGCTGCTGACTGAACAGTCCCCAAAAAAAGCAAAAGAAATGTTGAAATTGTTTCAACCAAAGTATATAATATCTGACATGTGTTGACGGACGATTTTCGTCCCAGGAGTAGTTTCGAGGTAACACACGCGAGACAACCTTCCATCAACATTGAATTTGTTTGGTTATGGGGAGATCAAAAACAAATTTTAGCGAAAAACAAGAAACACACAAGAAATCGAAAAGAGATAATTGAACGTGGTTCGATGGAGCTTGTCCAGCTTACGTCCACGGTCACAAAGCAGGATGAGGGGTTCTTTTATTACTAAACCGAACTCGACCAACCTGTTTTAATGAAGGTCTAAAGAAACCGAGCAGGTTGTATGATTTCTTACAAGTAGTTTTCAAATGGAAAATTTCGTAACCCTTACAAATTTGATCAAACTTCCCTTATATACTACTCAATACATGGCACTGTTCCCGTATTTTTGTGACGTCAGCCTCACAGATTTGCAATTTGCAGATTTACAGCGATTTGACAGGTTCTCTTCCCCATTCTGCCGTCGCCGAAAGTAAAACCTACCGAACGAATCCCTGTCACATCACGCCGTAAAGGTGCAGTGTCTGACCCTTCTCATTAATGATGACAACCTGTTGAATTTCGAATGTGAGAGTTTTTGGAGGGAAAATCTAGTTGTTCCCATCACACGTCGGTATTCGAGAGGTCGGTCAGATAACGAACTGATCCGCCCCCGCCATTTCCGACCTGATTCACAACATTCGAGCTATCGATCCTGGGAGTGAGTAGAAATGAATCGAGCTATCGGGCTATTGTGGTCGGTCTCGACTCACTTGTTGCCGGTCTTGAAGAACTGAATCATGCTATGTCCTCTGGATGAGTGAAACTTCCCTATTTTCCCTTACCGATTTGTTCAGAAACCTTAGCCGCGAAAATCCCCATCAACATCTGTCCCCTAGTTCTCGGTTCCAATGAGCGTACGAGTTGGTGCCGGGAACTACATAAATCAGAAATGTGTTGATCGATTGCCAGGTGGTTGATCCTCGGAATTGTACAAAGAACTGCCCTGGAGTCAACTTTGGCCATCCTCAATGCCTTCGAATGGTCTGTCCTCAAGCCAGTGTTAGGCACTCGGTGGGACATAAACCGACCCCGAGGTGATGGAAAAAGTATCGGCGGAACGAGTCCAGCCCCGAGCTTGTGGATAAAAACAGTCTTCGCTGAAGTAGTTCAGCCCCGATCTGGTGGAATAATACAGACTCGGCGGAACAAATCCAACCCCGAGCTGGTGGCATAATACAGACTCGGCGGAACGAATCCAGCCCCGAGCTGGTGGAACAATACAGACTCGGCGGAACGAATCCAGCCTCGAGCTGGTGGAATAATACAGACTCGGCGGAACGAATCTAGCCCCGAGCTGGTGGAACAATACAGACTCGGTGGAACGAATCCAGCCCCGAACTGGTGGAATAATACAGACTCAGAGGAACGAATCCAACCCCGAGATGGTGGAATAATATAGACTCGACGGAACGAATCGAGCGCCGAGCTGGTGGAATAATACAGACTCGACCGAATGAATCCAGCCCCGATCTGGTGGAATAATACAGACTCGGCGGAACGAATCCAGCCCCGAGCTGGTGGAACATAACAGACTCGGCGGAACGAATCCAGCCCCGAGCTGGTGAATTGTTTGAGACTTAAACGATGGAAGATTTTCAACCTCTAAGGCTCTGCGGATCTTGGCGCGGGCGTCCCCTTGCCAGACAAGCGAAAAACGAAAATTGGAACAAAGTAAAGTTAACAGAAAATGGAGGTGACTTAGCACATACCCCAAACAAATTCAAGAGAAAAACGCACGGGTGCTCCGAGGCAGCGTCCTACTCG
Organism: Zanthoxylum bungeanum; assembly: GCA_019454045.1. NCBI lineage: Eukaryota > Viridiplantae > Streptophyta > Magnoliopsida > Sapindales > Rutaceae > Zanthoxylum > Zanthoxylum bungeanum. The sequence continues at coordinate 74,549 of SKCR01017563.1, read as the reverse complement.
AGGCCCCCAAAACACAATTCTGAACCTTATAATTCAGTGTCCCAGCTAACCAGGCTACGGATACGCCGATCCGGGCGGTCAGGCAATTCCCCACGGGGGACATGGACACCCCGTGTGTGCCTTCCATGGGTGGTACTCAGTGGGATTCACCAGCCAACTCGTAGGGGCAGAAACCTCCCCAGGTCCGGTTTACCCGAGACTCCTGTAATCAAGGGGACTATTCGGCCAAACCCAAGCCAGATGGTCTGATGGTACTTAGGGGGACTCACCAGCTGACTCGTAGGGGAAGAAACCTCCCTAGGTCCAGTTTACCCGAGACTCCTGTAATCAAGGGGACCATTCGGCCAAGCCCAAGCCAGGTGGTCTGATGGTACTCAGCGGGACTCACCAGCCGACTCGTAGGGGAAGAAACCTCCCTAGGTCCGATTTACCCGAGACAATTGTAATCAAGGGGACCATTCGGCCAAACCCAAGCAAGGTGGTCTGATGGTACTCAACGGGACTCACCAGCCGAATCGTAGGGGAAGAAACCTCCATAGGTTCGGTTTACCCGGGAGCATGATGGTCATGGAGGTAATCAATGTTGGGTTTCTCTAAGGTCCCAAGGATCATTATCAAGCAAGAAACACATGTATGAATACATCAAAAAAGTTGCGGAAAACTCACAATGATCGGTTGAGGCGATGCGAGGAACAACAAAACTTCAAGCTCCCTCCAAGGTGGCTCACGGCAGTGGGCTTTTCTGCTCTTCCAAAATTTCGGTCAACCTCCATGGATGTCCTCCATTGATGCTCCAAGCTCCAAGCTTCTCAAATGGTGATTCCAAGCTCACAAGTGCGGTTCCCTATCACCTTAGGATGAACCTTCATGTGCTAGCATAGGAAAAAGTGCCACAATCTTTCCTTAATCTTCTTCCATTTTCGGCTAAGCATGAAATGAGAAGAAAAATGGCTTCCAAAGCCGAGAGAGGGAGAGAAAAAATGTTTATGTATTTGGTTTATTTTTATTTCCAAAACAAAAAAACCAAAATGATTACCATTTTCAAAAGTCAAGGCATTAATGCCAACAACCATTCCATCACTATTCACATCACTCATGACAAGTTGTCAAATCACTCAAAGTGCCTAGACATCACATCAATCGATTGACTAGTGATTTGACGCTTGATGTGACTTGTGGGCCGCATTTTAAATTCGCAATGCGAGTGCGCCCGCAAACACTCACAGGCTCGGGTTCGCTAATTCCAAATTAACGAATTTTCCGCTGCGACGCAATTAAATAATTATGCCTAGCAAAATCACTATTCACGTCGCTAACGAAATAATTCTAAATTAACTCGTTTGCCCGAATTAAAATCTAATTTCAATTCCGCGTCGAAATCCAATTTCGTATAATATATCGAATATATTATTTTATCGATTAATTCCAAATTAATCGTTCTCTCTCTTTAATTAATATTTTATCCCAAATAAAATATCTCCGTAATTAATCCCTGATTAATTTTCTCTCTCTTCTAATTAATCCAAGATTAATAAAGTGCGAGTCATACATCATCGGTGAATCTTCGGGAAGCGACCCATGAGATCCCCGGATATGTTGGCAGTAAATCCGGTCGTCGGACTATCCGAACACGTAAGTACCTAGTACTACGTTTATACCGATTTACAAGACAAGGTTGGCTTCTAGCAAAGTGCCATGCCTACCCAATTCTCCAGAAATATCCTTACAGGAATATGTGATCTATATCAGGCGTAGTATACGTAGTATAGCGTATTTCGATCCAACATCGGATGTCACGTGCAAGGTCTGGTGCTGGAAATGTGTCTGCCCCTTACGAAGCACATATCGGATCTCTGGTAACTAGTCTCTATATCGGATAATCATGACCTAGTCATATTATCCCGATGACTGCAGTATATAAGAGCACCAGTACCTCATTCTACGTGATCATCATCTCCACTATGACTGGAGTGATACTTCCATCTCGACATCACACCCAATACACTACGATTCTCAATATACCCAGAAGAGGCGTACACAGAACCTGTTAAAGCCCTGGACGACCAAAACCAAAGTATATTGATTGTCGCAAGTACTAGCGGTGCAAGTCTCAGTTAAGACCAAATACACATACCCTGATTCGGACTTCCATAGACACATAGTTATACTACCAGTGGAATTTCGAGGGGTCTATCCAGAGCGAAGCTGTTTTCCATACCATCGGTAAAACACAACCTCCTAATACACTTGCATGAGTATCCTATACCCAAATATATGAGAACTATGCCGTTATGCCCTCACAACGCGCACAAGTGTAATACTAGTCTTTTACGCATTATCGATGTCCGATCTCGATAATACTCTGACTAGGGATATTTAATGATTAAACCATCGTGGATTGATACTGTCTCATATCATCTCAATCCAGAACTAATCATATGGACCTTTCATCATTTATATATCTTGGTGATCTAATCACAAATGATAAAAGAGCAATTTCCTTTGTCACATAGTTAATTTGTACAACAACACCATGATTTGTACAAATAGTGACGCTATGGGTCATAATTGTCCAACAATCTCCCACTTGGCCTACAGCCAGTCACTCAAGTGTCTTACACCCGAACTATGTACGGTTCGCTTAAATTTCTGAGAAAAGACTTTCGTCAGCGAATTTACATAATTATCATCTGATGCGATTTATTCGATCATCACATCGCCACGATGTATTATCCGAATGAATGAGATGTATAATTGAAGTATATATCAAGATCGTTGATGAGTCCATTAATTCTTTAGCCTGTGCTGAAGCCTAGCTCAGCTGCTAACAGAACTATATCTATTCTAATTAGATTATTATCGACCCAAATGGCTTCTATTGCTGTCTCAGCTGCAGCAATAATCCACTTTTGTTGTTTATTTGGTAACAGTATCTTGCATGGAAGATTTCCAGCTCACTGTTCCGTTATTCAAACTTTATAGTACCGTTGTTACAACTTTTAGTCGTTATTATCGGTTAGGAAACTTACAGCAGTGAACCCAGTCAATTCAAGTTCTCATTCTCCATAGTTTAAGACAACATCCTTAGTGCTTCTAAGATACTAACAGATGTTCTTAATCTCAATCCAATGACTATCACTTGGATTGGCCTGATTGTGACTCCATATGCTCAAAGCGTATGAGACACCAGGTCGCGTACATTTTTCAATGTACGATTTCTCGGAGAGTATTAACAACTTTAAATCTATCCCAGTAGATCTTTATTCCTAGAATAAAGGTTGTTTCTCCCAAGAATTCTACGGAGAATTTTCATGAAAGCCAAGCTTTCACCGATTGTTTTATGGGAATATCATTTCCAAGAAATGACATGTCATTATCATATGGGACATTGATTGTCAGTGCGCTCCCACTAACCTCCTTATATACACAAGAATCATTTCCGTTTTGAATTAAATCATATACCATTATGATTACATCAAAACGATAATTCCTAGAACTCAATGCTTGCTTCAATCCATCCATGGATCGAATAACCTGCAAACCTCGTTTGCTAGTTTTGGTACGACAAAACCATCAGGATGTTGTAAACATCCTCCAAAAGGTTTCCGTTAAGGAAATCAGTTTTGGCATTTAGCTGCCATATTTCATGAATGAAATATGCAACATCAGCAAGCATTATCCAAATGGATTTAACCACGGCAGCGAGTAAAAGGTTTCGTCGTAATCGGCACAATGTCGATAACGATACCTTTTCGCTACAATCCTAGCTTAGTACGTTGGTATGTTGCCTTCCATGTATGTCTTCCTTGAAGACATATATAGTACCAATAGGCACAATGCCTTGCGGTACAACAACTAGTTCCAAACTTAGTTGGTATACATGGAATCCATTTCGAACTTCATGGCACTTTGCCATAATAGGGAGCCGATACCTTGTATCACTTCCTTATACGTAGTCAGTTCCTATTCCTCAATAAGATTGACATCTTTATGAGGTGAGATCAGAAACCCATACCCCAGGTTGTTTTCCGACTCTCTCCGACTTACGCGGTTCTTGTGTATTCGAAGATGATTGGTATAGATTCATCCTTGATGAACTATTTGTGTTCCATTAATGAATTGGTGCCTGGAATAATATTACTCCGATTTTCATCGAGAGTTTTACTTTCCTCCCACTTACCACTGCATATCGGTATTCCTCTTAGGATAACCGCATGGCGAGCAACAATTACATTGTTCTCTTGTGAGATGTATAAGTACTATACTTTGGTTTCCCTAGGATAACCTACAACTTAGGCACTTTTCCGATTTGAGTTCTTGTTTGGTATCATCCAAACTTATGCCTAGAATCCCCAAATCCCCAGGAATGAGAAACCCGGTTTCTTTCCTATATCTAATATGAAATATGTCTAACAGATTTTTATGGAACCTTATTCAAAATAAGTTTTGCATTGTTAATGCTTATCCGTTGAAGGAAATGGTAGCTCAGAGCGACTCATGATTAACCTTATCATGTCTAACAAAATTCGATTTCTCTGTTCGGACACACCGTCAAATTGACGTGTTCCGGGAGGAGTCCTCATTGAAAGAATACTATACTCTTTCAAGTATATGAGAAACTTATTGCTTAAGTATTTTCATCATGGTCCAACAGTGATGGTTTTAATACTATAGCCGATCTGTTTGTCTACTTCGTGTCGAAACTCTAAAAGTTTCCAATTTGTGTTTCAAAAGAAACACATAACCGTAACGCGATGCCACATCCATAAAGGTCACGAAATATTCATATCCACATCTAGCCTAGCTAGACATGGGCCCACTTATGTCACTATGAACGAGGGCTAACAGATCGATGGCACTTGCACTTTTACCAAGTAAAGATGTTTCAGGCACTTTGCCCAATAAACTAGATTCGTAGACTTTATTTGATTAGAATCAAATTTTTCCTAGTACCCACTATTCGAAAGTGTGGATATACGAGTCTTGTTTAATTGTGTCCCATACAACAATGCCACATTTAAGTCTCATCTGATCAAATCAGTTTGAGCTATTTGTTTGTCATGTTATATGTTTGAGATTTATTTATATTCAAAATATAAATACTGTTATTCACATGTAATGTGGTTTATCTCAATATCATCTTTATAAAATAAAACACTTTAGTGTTCTAGAATATAAAGGTATACCCGCAACGGGTTAAACTCTGATATAGAGATAATGTATCTAGTCAAACTAGTTACATTTTAACAGTTTCCTAATTTAAGTACACACCAGAAGGGTAGTTCATAAACTTAGGTATCTACGGTTAAAACAGCGACTGTTGTTCCGTTTTCAATTCGCAGATCAATCTCAACTGAAGTCAGTATCCTGCTCATAGCAGATTCTGCACACCAGTATATATTTATGTACCACACTCAGTATCTAAAATCCAATTTTAATACTAGTAGTGAACATGTCTATGACAAACATATTTGAAGTTGGAGCCTTGCACCGTCTTCAATTCCTTCATGTCTGCCTTGTCCATACGGCAGTCACGCTTCAGTAACCCCGTTTGCCATAATTCAGGCAGACATCTTGGGATATGTCATTTATCTTCCTAGAAGATTATAATGACTTTGCCTTTGCCCCTTTTCACACCCCAGAAGCCTTTGGCCAAGCCTTGGCCTTCTAGAATATCGAAGTAAAGTGCGCCTTGCGCTTCTTGCCTTATTGCAAACTTTGGCTTTGCCTGCTTGAGAATAGCCATTAACTCTCCAAGAGTTTACTATTGCAATTTATTCTTCTAAGATCTAAAATAGATCTATGAAGATCATTCAATTTCATTATCATACTATAAGGATCTAATCCTTAGTTCTGACTAAGAAATTAAGGAGTTTATTTGGAAAGCTTAATGGATTAAGCACTAAAGTTATCATCACATGAATATTCCAAATATCATGTTCTACTATTTGCTCAACTCCGGGCTTAGGCTCGAGACGTTATTTTATCAAATAAAGTAACTTCTTGGTTTTCAGGACTATCTTGATTCATTATTCCCAATTTGAAAATTAAAGTTGTTTAAATACATTTTCACCCAGGATTATGTTTTAAACACTAATATTTCAATTATCTTGATTCTAATAGTCCAATTATTTAATCAACGATTTCAGGTACTATTTATTATAATGATTACTATAGTCTAACGATATAATCAACTATAATTCAATTGATTAAATTCAATTATATTGATTACTATAATCCAATTATAAAATCAACTATTAATTGAATAATTTGAATACAGTCCAACTGTTTATTAAAACAATAATTAAATATTAGTCCAACTAATAAATAATTTATTTGACGAAATATTTGTAATGAGCGCGTATGGCAAGTAACTAAACGAATATTGCAAATTTAATACTTGTCTCCCACTATTTTTCGGCGAGCCTCTAACCCTATGTGGAGTACTCGGGAAACCTTGTTTCCTAGTGGGCTAGGATCCCGTTAAATAACACACAATCTTGACTTTGGCCAAAAAATTGTATGATAATTAACTAGGTAGATCTCTAAGATCAATTGGATCCAATCTAATTCCTAGATCAAGTAGGTGGACATCCAAGTCCGAAACATATATCTTATATATGCCAATATATCAAATATATTGCCTAACCTTTTTCCTCTGAATCAACTAAGCCTTGGCTTTGGCACAACAAACTTAGTGATCCCAGTTAAGCGGAACCCATTGACCATGGAAAACTTTGTAATCAATGTCGATGGACAAGAAGTGATCTTGACTTTGGCCAACAAATCACAACTTGGACAAGACACAAATATGTAACAAAGCCTTCATGATTCAAACACATCCTCGACGGACAAAGGCCTTGACTTTGGCCAACAAACCAATGCCAGTCTTGGATCTTGAGTAAGAATCACTCAATGGAAGGAAAAACGCTTAATATGATGTTGAAGGTTTTTCGCGTGCAATTGGCAACCAATTAATTATCTTTGTTAAGGTCTCATCATCATACACCCTTAAACATGCATTCTAAACACATAATATGGCGCATATAAATAAATAATAACGATATGCGGATGGATACTTAAACATTATTCCTAGAACAAATCTCTCACTTTCCTCTCTCCTGCTAGCACAAGTATTACTTCTACCCGATTACATAACACTTCTAAGGAAACCTCATTTACATTGAGGGGAATAGGTGAGAAGAGAAATACAAAGAGTAAGGAGGTAATAGGCTGGACACGCAGGTCCAATTAATAAATTCTAAATTTATTACAACAATTTCCAAAATTGCCCCACACATATAATATCCATCCGATATACATTATTCATGAATCGCAACCATGTATTCACACAAGCATGTTATCAATCAATCTAATCCAATTAATTAATCTGAATATTATGACCATCCAATGTTCAAACAACGATTTGATTTTGCTCGAGTCCAACTCGTTTTACGAATAAGTACTCAAAGTACGAATTCTTGAATTAAATTAAACTACAACATTAAATCCAATTAGTTTGTATTTAATACTAATTCACTATTTAATTCCAAATTAAATATTACACTTTATTAACGAACCTTTACGACTTAGATTCCAAATCTAATCGTTACGGGTCTCAAAGCACGATTAACATCCATTGTTAATTTAATTTAAAGTCCAATGAGCTTTCAATTAATTTCTAAGGCATAGACTTTTGGTCAATATGGGTTAAACCCAAATACCAAAGCCCATTTAAGGAATCACCCTTATTTGCCAAGAAACCAATTTAGGCCCATTAGGCCCAATTATTAATAAAGGTCCATTAAGTCATAATTGGACTTTATGAATATGGTTTTGGGCCCAATTGGATCCAATCAATTTGCCTAAACCAATCTTGGTACAACCAAGCCCATTAAGCCCAATTACAACCTTACAAGCCCAATTAACAAATTAAGCCCAATTAATTAAATCATAAAATTCCAAATTTCATAACTTAATTAACCTAAAGTGTATGCCATAATTAATTACCCAAATTAACATTTCCAAAACATCAATTAACACAATTAATTATGCTCATTAACATAAAAACATGTCCAACACATTTTAATTAAAAATCAACTCATTTTCCATGCTTACATGTCTCGACATTGCTTACATGTCTCGGCATTATGGGGTTTTCAAATCCGATTTCGTTTTCAATCCAATTGAATTACAAATCAACATTTCCCAATTGTTTCAAGTCATCCAATTATCAAAGAAACAAAAAATACCAAGACTTAGGGCATCATGAAGATTTGGCCAAGCCATCCAATTTGGGGAAAATTTGTCCAATTCAAAATTCATCAAATTGACAATGCATAACACCATGTTATCATAATTTAAGCATACTCAAACAATCAATTTCACTCAATCATGCTCAAATAAATTTTGCCTAATTTTAACCATAATCAAGTTTCATGCTCAAATGGCTCAAGATACCATTGTTGGGTTTCTCTAAAGTCCCAAGGATCATTATCAAGCAAGAAACATATGTATGAATACATCAAAGAAGTTACGGAATACTCACAATGATCGGTTGAGGCGATGCGAGGAACAACAAAACTTCAAGCTCCCTCCAAGGTGGCTCACGACAGTGGGCTTTTCTGCTCTTCCAAAATTTCGGTCAACCTCCATGGATGTCCTCCATTGATGCTCCAAGCTCCAAGCTTCTCAAATGGTGATTCCAAGCTCACAAGTGCGGTTCCCTATCACCTTAGGATGACCCTTCACGTGCTAGCATAGGAAACATTGCCACAATCTTTCCTTGTTCTTCTTCCATTTTCGGCCAAGCATGAAATGAGAAGAAAAATGGCTTCCAAAGCCGAGAGAGGGAGAGAAAAAGTGTTTATGTATTTGGTTTATTTTTATTTCCAAAATAAAAAAACCAAAACAATTACCATTTTCAAAAGTCAAAGGCATTAATGCCAACAACCATTCCATCACTATTCACATCACTCATGACAAGTTGTCAAATCCCTCAAAGTGACTAGACATCACATCAATAGATTGACTAGTGATTTGATGCTTGATGTGACTTGTGGGCCGCACTTTAAATTCGCAATGCGAGTGCGCCCGCAAACACTCCCGGGCTCGGGTTCGCTAATTCCAAAATAACGAATTTTCCGTTGCGACGCAATTAAATAATTATGCCTAACAAAATCACTATTCATGTCGCTAACGAATTAATTCTAAATTAACTCGTTTGCCAGAATTAAAATCTAATTTCAATTCCGCGTCGAAATCCAATTTCGTATAATATATCGAATATATTATTTATCGATTAATTCCAAATTAATCGTTCTCTCTCTTTAATTAATATTTTATCCCAGATAAAATATCTCTGTAATTAATCCCAGATTAATTTTCTCTCTCTTCTAATTAATCCAAGATTAATAAAGTGCGAGTCATACGTCATCGGTGAATCTTCAGGAAGCGACCAATGAGATCCCCGGATATGTTGGCAGTAAATCCGGTCGTCGGACTATCCGAACACGTAAGTACCTAGTACTACGTTTATACCGATTTACAAGACAAGGTTGGCTTCTAGCAAAGCGCCATGCCTACCCAATTCTCCAGAAATATCATTACAAGAATATGTGATCTATATCAGACGTAGTATATGTAGTATAGCGTATTTCGATCCAGCATCGGATGTCACGTGCAAGGCCTGGGGCTGGAAATGTGTCTGCCCCGTACGAAGCACGTATCGGATCTCTGGTAACTAGTCTCTATATCGGATAATCATGACCTAGTCATATTATCCCGATGACTGCAGTACATAAGAGCACCAGTACCTCATCCTACGTGATCATCATCTCCACTATGACTGGAGTGATACTTCCATCTCAACATCACACCCAATACACTACGATTCTCAATATATCCAGAAGCGGCGTACACAGAACCTGTTAAAGCCCTGGACGACCAAAACCAAAGTATATTGATTGTCGCAAGTACTAGCGGTGCAAGTCTCAGGTTAAGACCAAATACACCTAACCTGATTCGGACTTCCACAGACACATAGTCATACTACCAATGGAATTCCGAGGGGTCTATCCAGAACGAAGCTGTTTTCCGTAGCATCGGTAAAACACAACCTCCTAATACACTTGCATGAGTATCCTATACCCAAATATATGAGAACTATGTCGTTATGCCCTCACAACGCGCACAAGTGTAATACTAGTCTTTTACGCATTATCGATGTCCGATCTCTATAATACTCTGACTAGGGATATTTAATGATTAAACCATCGTGGATTGATACTGTCTCATATCATCTCAATCCGGAACTAATCATATGGACCTTTCATCATTTATATATCTTGGTGATCTAATCACAAATGATAAAAGAGCAATTTCCTTTGTCACATAGTTAATTTGTACAACAACACCATGATCTGTACAAATAGTAACGCTATGGGTCATAATTGTCCAACAATCAAGCAATCCCCATGCCATACTCTCTGACAGTCTTCAACGGGACTCACCAGCCGACCTGAAGGGGGAGAAACGTCCATGGGTCCGGTTTACCCGAGCTATTCCTCAAAGATGCGTGTCATGGGGTAGTGGTTTGATAATGACACCCGGGAGTGGCGTTCCACGAGGGGTTCACATGTTTCCCACATGTAATCCATCCCTTGATGCGTTCTGGATCCTCAAAAGTGAAAGGAGTCAGGTAATGATATTTCCACCCGGGGGTTTGATAATGACGCCTAGGATTGGCGTGTCACGGGCTTGGTGCCCTTCCTGACTACCTAGCACCCCTTCGCATCGAGCATGTCCCAAGAATATTGAACATGATTTTCACATTTAATTAAACAACAAGTAAAGTGGACAAGATTTTTAATTCAAAATGAGAAAAACATGTTCATATTCATGGGACCTATTGCCATTCTTACAACTCTTGGCGGGTCATTTCAAGAGAGGTTTTACAAAAAGTCCTATGGTCCTGGCCTTTTTGCCTAATTACTCGTGATTCAAAGAAAAAGGCTATTGGAAGTACATTCTCAGCATTTCGGCATTCCAGGGCTTCTTGAGCCAGTTACCGTCCAACTGTTCCAAAAGATAGGCACCCGGTCTTACTATCTCCAATATTCTATATGGCCCTTCTCATTTAGCGCCCAATGAACCTTCCTCGAGCCTTCGGGTATTCAACGTGACCTTCCTTAAAACCAGATCTCCGGAAGGAAAGATCAAATCTGAACCTTCTTATTGTAGAAACGGGACATCCTCTGCTGACAGATAGCCACTTTCATAGCCGAGTTCTCCCGCTTCTATTCGATCAGATCAAGATGATTTCTGACAAGCTCTTCATTCTGCTCGGCTTCAAAATGTCGGACCCGATGGGTGATCATCCCTATCTCTACTGGGATAACTGCCTCACACCCGTAAGCCAAAAAAAAATGGGTCTCTCCAGTGGAATCCTTGTAGGTCGTCCGGTGTGCCCATAATACTTCTGGTAATTCTTCGACCCACAATCCTTTACAAGATCCGAGCCTGGCCTTTAAATTTGTCTTGATCGTCTTGTTGGTAGCCTCGACTTGTCCGTTGGACTTGGGATGAGCAGGTGAAGCAAATCTCAAGGCGATTTGAAGATCTTCACAGAGTTTCCTGAAACCCTTACTGTCAAACTGTTTCCCATTGTCGGTAATGATGGCCCGGGGAATTCCGAACCGGCAGATGATATTCTTTTTTACAAAATCTGTTGCCCTCTTTTCCGTGATTGTAGACAGAGGTTCGGCCTCTACCCACTTAGTGAAATAATCGATGGCGACAATGGCGTACTTGGCTTGTCCCCGTCCTGCAGACTTTGGCCCGATGATATCCAGCCCCCACTGGGCGAACGGCCATGGGCTAACTAATGAAATCAATTGCTCTGCCGGTTGGTGATGAAGGTTGGCATTCTTCTGACACCCCTCACACTTTCTTGCTATCTTCTTTCCGTCCTGGTGCATGGTCGGCCAATAGAATCCTTGTCTCAGTGCTTTATGTGCGATAGACTGCCCCCAGCATGACTTCCACAAATTCCCCCATGGATCTCCCTGAGCACATAGTCGGTCTCTTCTGACGCGAGGCATATCAGAAGCAGCACAATATACCCTTTCCGGTATAATACCCCCTCAATCAGAAAAAATTTTGAGCTTCTATATCTCAACTTTCTCGCTTCCTTCCTATCTTCGGGCGTCTCCCCAGTCTCCAAATATTTCTTGATCGTGTCCATCCAAGAGGCCTCTTCTCCTACTTCCACTTCCATTACTTCTGGATTCCCAACGCTCATTTCTTGTAGATAAATCAAAGGAATGGTTCGGGGCTTCTCTGACTTAATAGAAGACGCCAACCGAGCCAATAAGTCTGCCCCATGGTTACTTTCCCGACCGATCTGCTCAAACTGCACGCTACCCATTTCTCCGGCCAGCTTATTGACCTTGGCCATATACGCCGCCATATTGGGCTCTCTAGCCTGAAATTCACCCCTCAGCTGCTGGATGGCCAGCTGGGAGTCGCTCTTCACAATCACATCTTGGACGCCCACTGCTGTGCACAACCTTAATCCGGCCAAGATGGCTTCATATTCCGCCTCCTTATTGGTGGCCTCAAAAGAAAATCTCAAGGCGTAGACCACCTCTTTGCCATCACTACTTCGTAAAATGACCCCGGCCCCACAACTTTGCGAACTAATAGATCCATCCACAGACAACTCCCACTTTGTCTCTGAAACTTCTAAAGTCTGGGGCCCAGTGAACTCGGCCAAAAAATCTGCCAGAGCCTGCCCTTTAACTGACGCCCACGGCAAATAAGATATATCGTGCTCACTCAATTCCACCGACCATTTTACTAACCGGCCTGAGACCTCTGGCTTATGCAGGATCTACCTCAAGGGATGGTTGGTGTACACTCCGATAGGATGAGCTTGAAAGTAAGGTCTCAGCTTCCTGGCAGCCGTAACCAATGATAACGCCACCAGTTCATGAGCCAGATATCTTGTCTCTACATCCAACATGGATTTTCTGATGTAATACATAGGCCTTTGGAGCTTATCGGCCTCCTGCACTAGTACCGAGCTCACATCATACTTAGATACAACTAAATACAAAAAAAATGTCTCACCAGAGATCGGTTTGGCCAAAAACGGAGGTTGGGCTAAGTATTGTTTGAGTTGCGTGAAAGCTTCCTCGCACTCTTCCGTCCATATAACGTCCTTCTTAATCTTCTTGATTAGTTTGAAAAACAGATGGCACTTGTCGGTAGCACGGGATATGAATCGATTTAGCGCAGCCACCCGGCCCGTCAAACTTTGCACTTCTTTGACTGTACTAGGAGATTTCAAATCTAGAAGTGCTCTGATCTTCTACGGTTTAGCCTCTATTCCCCGTGCACTGACCATATACCCTAGAAACTTCCCTGATGGCACTTCAAATGCGTACTTTTCTGGATTCAACCTCATGTCGTGATTTCTTATCAGCTCGAAGGTTTCTGCGAGGTCGGCCAAATGACCCTCGGTTTCATAGCCATTGTTATCATGTCATCCACATACACTTGCATGGTTTTTCCGATGAGGGGCTTAAAGATAGAAAGGCATCACCCTATAACAATACAGCCCCTGATCCATGATGAATGCAGTCTTTTCCTCATCCCCGATATGTATTTTTACCTGGTTGTAACCCTAAAATGCGTCCATGAAACTAAATAGTCAGTGACAGGCAGTTGAATCCACCAGATGATCTATTTTCAGGAGTGGTAAACTGTCTTTCGGGCAGGTCCTATTAAGGTCGGTGAAGTCCACACACATCCTCCATTTCCCGCCAGGCTTCTTCACCAGAACCACGTTGGAGACCCACTCCGGGTACTTTACCTCTCGGATGAAACCTGCTTTTAGCAATCCCTATACCTCGACCGCTATCGCCTCACAACGCTCTTGGTTGAATATTCTTCTTTTTTGTTTGACTGGCTTGTGACTCGGATCCACCGCCAAATGATGGCTGATGAACTTAGGGTCTATCCCAAGCATGTCGCTATGCCCCCAAGCAAAGATATCCGCATACCGCTTCAAAAGCTTTAGGAGATCCTTCTTCAGGTTTTCCTCCAAACCCGCTCATACCTTGATGATTTTCCCTGGACCAAAGAGTTCCACCGACTCCAGCTCTTCGGCTGTCCCCAAACGGGCAAACTTCTTGAACCGCACATCTGGACATTCGTATGATTCCTCATCCTCATTTCTTCTCTTCTTCCACCCATCCTTCTCAACACAAAGAGTTTCTTTGTAAACAGTAGCAAAACAACTCCGGGCCACCTTCTAACTTCCGCATACAATCCCGATCCCAGCCCGGGTGGTGGGAAATTTTAGTTTCAAGTAATAACATGACATGGCGGCCTTCGTATTCATCATGAAGGGCCATCTCACAATGACTTGATAACTACTCATGCAAACCATCACCGTGAAGTCTATCATGATCGTCTGGGTGCGTGAGGAAGTTCCGACCGTCATGGCCAACTGTAATCTTCCCAGTTGGACGACTGTTGCTCCTCCAAACTCGTATAAGAGAGTTCCATCCTGGGTCATCGTTGCATACTCTATCCCTAATCCATCCAAGGCTTCCTTGGAGATTATGTCGACCGCACTCCCCGGATCCACCAAAATCATGTCTACCTCTGCTCCCCCTATTACTGTTTTAATTATCAATGCGTCGTCGTGCGGAAAACTAACCCCATGTGCGTCTTCGTCGGTGAAAATTATAGGGATCGACCGATCACTTTGCAAGCCCTGGGTCTGCCCCACGGATATTATCTCCGATTCTCGGACCCTGCAGTAATTTTTTCTTGACCGGTTCGAGTCTCTGGCCAGCGTCTTTCCCCCGGTGATGGTATATGTTTGTCTATGCCCTTGTCGCTGTCGAACTGTCATGGCCCCTTGGTAAATGTACTCATTTAGATAGCCGTTCTGTGCTAGATTTTCCATCTGCTCTCGCAGATCCTTACAACCCTCGGCCGAGTGTCCCCTCATATTGTGGTGTACATAATAATATTTTTCGTTCTTCTTTTCTACCAGGTACTTTTTTAGATCGGGCTTCATTAAGAGGCCTCTACCTTGAATTTCTTTCAGGATCTGAGCCATTGGTTTGTTCAATGGTGTGTAGCCTACTCCCCCGGCCACATGGTTTACTTGCACCTGAGCTCTCCTCTCTCGTGGCGCATTTCTGGGAGGCACCGACCTGAACTCACTCTGTCTGGGAAGAGGATTCCTCAACTCTCTATCCAGCCTCCGCGGTATGTCTGGCTTCTGCACTCTTTCCTTCTGAACCCCTCATTTCCGGGTGGCCTTCTCCTCTTCCTCCATCAAAACAAACTTTCTCGCCAACTCCAGAGCTATGACGTAGTCTGGTACGTCCTGGACCCTCAAGTGAGTCCTCAATCTTCCCACCTTTAGGGCCCCTTTAAGACTTTCCAAAGCCTCCATTGACTCATAGACCCCTCATTGAGCACCAAATCGTGGTACCTTTCAATAAAATTCTTCAAGGGCTCATAATCCCTTTGGTTCATCAACCTCAACTCTCCTATTGTCTTTTTTGGAACACACGCTCATTTGAAATACCGAATAAACGACTTCCTGAGCTGTGAGAAACTACTGATGCTCATTGGAGTCAAACTTCTGAACCACAGAATTATGGGTTCACACAGGGTCAAAGGAAACACCTTACAAATGGCTTCTCCCACCATTCCATGTACTTTCATTAGCAGGACGAAGTTCTCAATGTGAGACTTAGGATCGGTGTGACCCTTGTATGTATTTATTGACGGCATTGTGAATCGCCTAGGAAATTCTGCCAACAAGATTTCTTCTGTAAAGGGAGAAGCCATCTCTCTGTCCTGACCATCCCCTTTATCCATATTTAGATTTTCCTCCCACTTTTTCATTTATTTTCTAAACCAGAATTTCATATGGTTATCAGTATCATCATATTGCCTCCCCCGAACATCTTCACGTCTGTTGCCCCGATCATGACGTGCACCATGGCTAGACACCTATCGCTCTCATCTCTCGTATCTCCTACATTTTTCTTCTTGGAGTGTGGGCTGTTACTTGATGACTCCAACGTTTGTCTCTCTTCTTCTTCCCCCAAAATTCTTTCCATTGGCGGGGCTCTTGCTATCACCACTGACCTCACCCTCTGTGGCTCCTTCCTCCCGGATTCATTGTCACCACTCAAATCTACCACCATTTTCCCTTCCGCTATCTCATTTATCCTTCGACTTGGACCTGCCTCCAACCTCTCATTATTTACTTTTTCCAACCTTTCCAGCTTCTCCAACATGGCCTTTATGAGTGTCTGGTTCTCCTCCATATCCTTTCTCATGCTTTCCTCTATTTTTCCCATCCATTCCGTTGTTGAACTCTCCGATGACCTATGGTTCCCATCTTCCGCCATCGTCTTACTACATAAGCAGCTTTTTCTTCGATCCCCACAGACAGTGCCAACTGTTGACGGACGATTTTCATCCCAGGGGTAGTTTCGAGGTAACACACCTGAGACAACCTTCCCTCAACCTTGAATTTGTTTGGTTATGGGGAGACCAAAGGCAAATTTTGGAAAAAAATAAGAAACACACAAGAAATCGAAAATAGAGGATTTAACGTGGTTCGGTGGAGCTTGTCCAACCTACGTCCATGGTCACAAAGCGAGGTGGGGGGTTCTTTTATTACTAAACCGAACTCGACCAACCTATTTTAATGAAGGTCTAAGGAAACCGAGCAGGTTGTATGATTTCTTACAAATAGTTCTCAAATGGAAAATTTCGTAATCCTTACAAATGTGATCAAACTTCCCTTATATACTACTCAATACATGGCACTATTCTCGTATCTTTGTGACGTCAGCCTCACAGATTTGCAGATTTGCAGCGATTTGACAGGTTCTCTTCCCCATTCTGCCGTCGCCGAAAGTAAAACCTACCATATGAATCCCTGTCACATCACGCCGTAAAGGTGCACTGTCTGACCCTTTTCATTAATGATGATAGCATATTGAATTTCGAATGTGAGAGTTTTTGGAGGGAAAATCTAGCTGTTCCCATCACGCGTCGGTCTTCGAGAGGTCAGTCAGATAACGAACTGATCCGCCCCGCCATTTTCGACCTGATTCACAAAATTCGAGCTATCGATCCTGAGAGTGAGTAGAAATGAACCGAGCTACCGGGCTATTGTGGTCGATCTCGACTCACTTGTTGTCGGTCTTGAAGAACTGAATCATGTTATGTCCTATGGATGAGTGGAACTTCCCTCTTTGCCCTTACCGATCTGTTCAGAAACCTTAGCCGCAGAAATCCACATCAACAACATGTAATAACACATAAAATGAAAATTACATAACGTAGCCAATTCGACCATCCGGTAAGACCATTGGCACCATATGCATACCAGATGGCATAGTACCCCTACCGTATACAATGGGCTGTTCCACATGGGCAAATTTATGACTTGATCAATTGGTCAATTATAAGAGTTTAGCAACTCTGTAAAAGCAAATAATAGATTTCGAAAAACACTTTGAATACCTGCTGGAAACCAGCAGCAACCCCCAATCCAGCACCTACTGAGCCATATGCAGTCCCGACAAAGCTACCGTACCAGTGTCACGGGCCGACTTTTTCCTTAACGGAAAAAAGAGCATGTGCGACACTTACCAAGAGACACGTCCCCTGTAAGTCAGCCAACATGAAGCCTCTGTATCCAAATTCTCATTTTTGGGAGGCTGCAGACCCATAATAATATAGGATACCAAAGTTCACGAGCTATCTCATAGCATACACATGCGGGCCCGCACACTGTCAGGACCCGGTACATAAATCGAACAACCGTATATAAAATTATGGTATTTTCCAACCAATATAATCACGATAATACACCATTATCCCAACAATATCTAAGGACGAGAGGATTCACAGCTAAAGCCCCTAGACAACCGAATCCCCCTTGGCCACCCCAAAGGTTCACCTAGGCTTCCCCCCTTAAAGAGGTTTTAGAGACATTGCACATGTTTCACCACTATACACCTGAAGCTTGAGTTGTCACACCCCCTTTAAAATCTATATTAAGAGGAGTTTCTGGGAACTCTTTCAACAAATCAATAAGACATAATATAAATGACTTTGGGTTAAAATTTCGTCTCAGGATGATCTCATTTTGATGGCTTTCCACAACACCCCACTTTTGCGGTAAAGTGCACGGTAAGAGCCAACAGTGGGCACACTGTAAGAATCTACCAGCAAATCTCAAAATCAGACTCCGGGGCTGAAATTATCCCAATACATGTGACCATAAAGTTCACTCCTGAACTTAGTCCAACTCGATTTGGCGCTCTGGAGTGTTAGCTCCTTCACAATGCACCAAAACTAGGCCAACGACTTGCGGCAAGCTAGCATATCTCTAAATCTCCCGATAAACTTCAGAACGGGACATCACATGCGAAATCTCCCCAGTACATATGCCATGAGAGTTACTTACGAATTGGAGAGAGCTTAATCCAACACTCCAGGACATATGCTCTTTCACAATGCTGCACAACTAGGCTAGCGGCTAGCGGCAAGAGAGTATGTTTCTAAATCTCCAGGCAAACTTCTGAATCAGACCACACAGATGAAATCTCTCCAGTACAAGGCCCTATGAGAGATATATTTGACCAGGAACGAACTTGATCTGGTGTCCTGAAATATTACCTCCTTTATAAAATGGCCGAACGTGATAGCCTTACGCTAGGACCATGACATTCTCCCCCACTTCATTCATCATCGTCCTCGACGATGGAATAACTCGAGGGTTGATCAAGCTATATTTGATCTTAAACTGGGATCGTGACATTCTCTCCCACATCATTCATCTACATCCTCGACGATGGTGGAACTTAAGAGCTTGCTCAAACTGTGTTTGCTCACAAATCTCATTCAATTCTTATAAACAAGACACAAAAAGAAACATTGCAATAGCATTCATATGCCAATGAATGGAATTACATGTCCAAGTTTAGTGACATTATATGAATTTTATAGATAAGTGGGCACACGATATCAAAATATAACAAACATTATATACAGTATTTGCATACGAGTCTTTATTTCCGATATAATGGCTCAACTTAGGCACAAGCTTCCGCACATGGTTGGATCACCAACTCGACACACTGCTCACGCAGCTTCTAAGACTCCCCCATTATTATCTGTGGAATAACTCTACACACGTGATTGTGTATTAGTTTTCGTGTCCAATCTTAGTCGTAACTTCATACAACCTCTCGTGCATTAGTGCTTCCAATTTCGGTCACTACTTTATACACGTTCTTATGCGCGAGTTTACATTTCTGATTTCACAACTTTTACATAAAAGACGCCATACACGCGTACGTGAATGCGTTTCATTTCGATAAAGCTTCATGGGTCACACTTGTTTTGAGTGAACCAGGTCGTTTGTTCTCTTCACCCTGGCCTCCTGCCTACCTTTTCACCTCAAGGCGCACTGCGCAGCCCACCGGGTCTCCAAAGACGAATATAGACGACCAATTAGCCTATGGCGGAGCTAATTTCTCATCAGTCCCCTCTATGACACACGTAGTTGCTCTCACATCACTAGCAACTATCTCATTCTCACACTCAACTCTGGGACACTTGCTCTGTCATGAGCTTCTCAATTGTTTCGATACTCACTTTCGCAGACAAGATTATTTCCACCTCGCCTTATGATTCATTCTTATGACCACTCTAGGTCATTTCACCTTATTACTCTTAGGTACCAAGCCATAATATTTCATTCCCCATGTGTTCTCTACACTGCCCTGGAACTCTTGCCAACGCTACACTAATTCCTAAGGTCGTTTCACAAGACCTTCATCAACTCCCAAGGTCATTTCACGAGACTTTCTCGGAGTTTAGATCACTTTCTCGGAGTAATCATTGTTCTCAAAGTCAACCCAGAGCCAAGATCACATATTTGGCTGATTACCAGTGTAACTGGTATGTACACTCTCATTACAACTACTCATAGTCGCGTTATACCACTAGTATTCTCCGCAACACCACACATATCGGTGTTCTCTTCCGAAACTACCTCATATTTCTCACAGTTGCTATACACGTGCAACCATTGTTTTAAGATTCTGAACTTTCACAAGGCACCCTGCCTTTTGGTGCAACTCGTTGCATTGTCGATACATAAGACACTCTATTTGTACATACAACTCGTTACATCACCAACTCGTGAAGCACTCTTCCTTGATGAGTAGCTCATTGCACTGCCGATAATATTTCGGCCTTCATTTTTCACATAATCGTAACGTAACCAACACGATGGTTATCGCACTCCATAAGGGTCTTTGGAGATACCTGACTCATTTTAGGCTCACTACCCCATTTTTACTCTGGCCTATCTCAAGCCATTGCACTTTTGTTGGCATTCCCATTCATGGGAGTCCACACAACTCGTTACTCGTAGCCTTGAGCTGAAGGCATCCCCACTCACTAGAATCCAAACAACTCATCACTCATAGCCTTACGAAGGCTTTACTTAGTAAAACATTTCTAAATTACTCACACAGACCATCGGTTCGGTCAGAAACACGTTTTATGCTATTTTGCAGAAAATCATTTTCGTAAAAGTTTCGCATTATTTCTATATTATTTATGTCGTTATATGATATCAAATAAATATGTTTAGGTGAAATATGAATGAATTATTAATATTGGATATTAAATAATTTATTCGTAAGTTTAAAATTTTAAACTACGATTTCGCCCGAACCGCGCCTCTTCCGCTGCGCTGCCTTGATAAAACCCCAACAAAATGGTATCAGAGCGAGTCTGATTCTGTACATATGATATGATTAGCCCTTTAAATTTGATATTTAATCTAATCTTTACTTTTTACATGCATTTATTTATTTAATTTGATTAAATAATGTGAATTACATCTTTTAGGAAAATCTTCGTTAAATAAGGTTTTATAAAAGGACTAGTATTAAGAATACTTGTTTCTTCATCCGTCTTGTCAATATGGATGTAAATGTTTTCATGATGCTTTGGCTGTAACGTGCCAAAGCTGTGCAGTTATGGTTGAAGGTAGTTCATTTGCGCTTGTAGAACTTATATGATAATAGACAAATTCAAGTGAAAGTGGAAATCCTGAACGTGCCAAAGCTGTCAGGACTACATCTGTAGCTTGAGTTTGTCATTGACAAGTGAAGCCTTGATATGCCTCATGTGAACGTGCCGAAGCTGTCACAACGAGAAACATTCAAGAAAAAATCAGGAGTCACAACGAGTATGATTGACAATGAGTTGTCTACCCGTGAATATACGTAGGCGAGAAGGTGCCAAAGCTGTGAGTCAAAATATATTTATGGGGTCCACTTCCCATTATGGAATTCGATTTAATTATTGAATTATCATTTACCGTTGGGGATTACAGTATTACGTAAAGTAATGGGAATCACTATTAGGTTAAAAATCCTTAACTAATAGAGTGTGTAATATTATGAAAATTGTCGCTTATGTATTTTCCTTATTCTATTATTTAGATAGAAATAAACTTTTATCCACTGCATGCATATTTTAAATATGTTTTCTGACTTCAATTATGGTTGCAGATTTCTAGAATAGGTTCTAGATTAGAATAGGCTATGATATAGTCATTCTAGACAGAATAGTTTCTTATGCAGTAAAGATTGACATGAATTGGTTCATGTCTCGAGATTCTTCACTGGCATTAAGAAAACCCCATTAGATATTTATTTATCTAATAATGACGTTTCTTGGCTTTAGTGACATTCAGAGGTCACGTGTCAGACATTATTTACTTTTTAATTATTTACAAATGTTGTAAATAGTTGAAGGTAAATAATAAATCTAAAGAAAGAAGATGCGTATAGTTTTGTATAGAAAATATCAATTTTCACAACACGACAACTATAGATATTTGATATCAGATCTCCCGTCTAATTATTTAAAATATTATTGAATGATTGTTTCGATATTTGATATCAGAACTTGCGACTATTGGATAGTTACTTGTTCTTTGTAAATAGTTGTTTCATATTTTAAAAGACTAGTAGTGTCATTACCTAATAGATAAACATTAAGAAAATATTCAGTTAAGTAAATAACTTAGAACATTGTTTTATGAGATTTTATCACTTAAGTATTAGATGCTGATTTTTATACGGTAAATGATGGTCTGATACTAGATCACACCACATATCCTTATCCATTTAATGAATATTGTATTTGGGAAGGTGATTAAATATCATTTAACCAATGATTGTCATTGGACTAGAAAATTTATTAAACTGATACATTGGATGTATGTACTTTAATGAATTGTAAATTGCTTAAGGTAGTTTTCTTTACTTCGTAACTTAGTCAATGAATCATCGTGACTTAGTTACGTGTTTCTGATGAAACGTGGATATAATATATTGACAGGTTCAAAGATATTCGATCTGAAGTTTTGAAAACTGTATCTTTAAAATTCACTATTAGTCTTTGAATTATTCAAAGATGTTTGATATGATCAAACATATGAATTTAAGGCAATTAGATCTAAGGTTATTGAATGAATATGATTCTTACTCAATATAATTCTTCCACGATTCCATATTGATGGAATTGATAAGTGGGAATAATCGAATCTTATATATGTTTGATTCCTTTGATATTGAGTGTTGCCGAATTAGTTTCAATATTATTGGGGATATGCTCCAGTAATACTATTTCATCATTTTAATTAATGTTCCATTAGTTTCTACAGTTACGTATATGATATGTACAAGTAGAAAATTTGAATCTTGAAATGTTTGAGATTTGAGTCTTTCTTTTGTCTAATGGTTATATAATCAAAGGTACTTGCGCCTAGGAGGTACAAATAAAAGTTTATCATTTATTTTATTTAATTGAATATTATATTCTAATTGATAGAATATATTTTCTACGATTCCGAGTAATAAAATTATTTTATTACTTAGTGTATAACATCGGATGTTAACCATTGTAGAAAAGAATTGACTTATTGAAGTCAAATGTGAGAATAATAAACTATAAATGGAACTACATAATTAATAAGATGAAAAGACCCTTTAATTACTTCCATATAAGTTCAATAAGATGTCAGAATCATTTGCAAAGTATTTGATACTTAATGGTTCTGTTGTTTTCTTATCGAAGAATGTTATCATATAACTTATAGTGGGAACAATATTTGATATAGATTCCGGAAATTAACATTAAACCATAGATCTAAGATTGTTCAAAGCTTACTACTATCAAGTTTGGAACTTGATTGAGCTTTCATTTTGAATCGTTCATAAAATGTGCAAATGGTTTACGTAGCAAAAGCAAAGTGAGCTTATTAAAGGTTTGAACTTTATAGTATGACAGTGAGAAAAGTTATACTCAGCAATCTATTGTAAATTCTGAGGAAACTTGTCTCTAGTCGTACTGATTGAAAAATTTAAGATCTGTTAGTTAATGATGATATTAAATTATGTATTTTAGCTAAAGAATACAAAGTGGCGTTTCTGAATGGTTTCTTCAGATAAGAGATCCATTGTGATTTCTTAGTTTGAAGAGTTCGTTTTGGAATGGCACTGGAGTTTATATTATGCTAAGATTACAATTTAGTATATTAACTTATAGAGCCTATTGTAGACTCGGATGAGCTTTCTGGAAATTTGTGTTTTCTAATTTTGATATCAGTCAGATTGTCTGATTTTATCAAAGAATAGAGAATACATATAAGATAGAAAGGTTAGTGGGAGCGTACAAATTTCTTTCAAGTGTTACATCATAATGACATTATCATTATTAAGATAATAATAAGATATTTATGAGGTAAAAAGGTTTACCTCAGTCTTTTCTTTTTTCTTTCTTCGTGAAAGTAGTGAGAGTGTTCTCTATTATATTTGATATAAAGTTTTATATAAGATATAAAACTAAGAGACTTGTGAGATACTCCTATTAATCATACATTAGATATGATCTAATAAGAACACAACAAGACTATCTGTATGACAGTTAGTATAACTATTTGATAGTTAGTGTGTGTCTTATGTATAATATTCATCTTTCATAAATGATGATTCATTTTTCGAAAGAGATATTGATTAGAATGTTTAATCAATCTTATGCATCATAGGATGATGGCATAATGAATACTATATTGAGTACGATAAGAGATATCAATTTAATCGTAATTGTTACGAGTTATTTTGATACTCTCTAGACCATAAGATGTGTCATAAAACATGTTCTTTATTATCTTTGAGATATTAAGAACGAGTTTCTAATTAGTGGAGAATAAAGTTCCCAACCATTAGGGTCAAATTAGTTTTGAGTCTAATTATGACGATAGACTGTCTTCATCATAAAAATTCAGAAAAGATGCAGTGGGAGTGTCATATATGATTCTACTGTGTGAGTGGAATTAGATGCAACTTATGAAGTATCGACTTGAGAAGTTGCACAGTGACCTTGTAGATTAGAAGTTTGGAATTGGTGTTATGCTTGCGGTTGTCTGCATAGTATTTTGGATTTGATCCACAAATACTTGGATAACTTAGAAGTTGTAGCACAATATTGATGTAGAACTTAGCTTCTACAAAAATATGAATGATGCTGGCTAAGGGAAATAATTGGGTTTGTTTGACAAACTCAATATGTCATAGCGGGCTTACTTGTTGTTGCCTACCCTTTGAGCGCTAGGTGAGTTCTTGAGGGCCATGCGTATGTGATACATATTAAGATGTGTATATGATACCGTGGATTGACACTAGAACAAGTGGGAGAAATTATTAGGGTTGGTGCTCGGAGCGCCAATCCGGATCGTATTTATGTCCGATTCATGAATACGAGCAATATCTTTTTCCATAATATTACTTAATTATGGTGGCACCTCTTGTCTTTTATAAAATATATTTGATCTAATTCATTAGATTGAAACTAAATCATGTTTAGTGATATATATGTAATGTAGTGCGCAATTACAACGTAGCTTATAATTGACATTAGGAAGGGTAACTACTATATATATATTATCGAATAAAGTTCCTGGTCAAGATTTACTGACACGGGTCGGTTAGTAAAATCCGATGATACCAATACATGTCGTACATCGGACTTGGTCTGATGGTTTATCCCAATGAACCATGAGTCTTGGGAGACTCGTAGAGACGTGTAGGTGTTTATTTGATAAACACTGAACGATTCACCGAAGATTACCTAATAGATGGTACACCAACATCAATATGAATCTTCTCGGGTTGAGTAGCATAGTGATTCTTTGACTTGAGATAACACTGTGGATATATGTGTTGGACAATTATGACACATAGCATCACTATTTGTACATAACATGGTGTTGTTGTACAAATAAACTATGTGACAAAGGAAATTGCTCTTTTATCATTTGTAATTGGATTACCAAGATACGTAAATGATAAAAGTCCATATGATTAGTACTAGATTAATAAGATATGAGACAATATTAATCCACTAAGATTTAATCATTAAATATCCATAGTCGTAGTATTATCGAGACTGGACATCGATAATGCGGAATAGACTAGTATTGCACTTGTGCGCGTTTTAGGAGCATAACGACATAGTTATCATATATTTAAGTATTGGATACTTATGGAAGTGTGATAGGAGGTTGTGTTCACTGATGGTACGGAAACAGATTCGCTCTGGATAGACCCCTCAGAATCCCATTGGTAGTATGACTATGTGTCTATGGGAATCCGAATCAGGGTAGGTGTATTTGGTCTTAACCTGAGACTTGCATCGCTAATACTTGCGACAATCAATATACTTTGGTTTTGGTCATCCGGGGCTTTAACAGGTTCTGTGTATGCCTCTTCTGGGTATACTGAGAATCGTAGTGTATTGGATGTGATGTCAAGATGGAAGTATCACTCCAGTCATATGGAGATGATGATCACGTAGGATACGGAACTAATACTCTTTAGTACTGCAGTCATCGGGATAATATGACTAGGTCATGATTATCCGATTATAGAGACTAGTTACCAGAGATCAGATATGTGCTTCGTACGGGGCAGACACAATTCCAGCCCTAGGCCTAGCATGTGATATCAATACTGGATCGTAATACGCAATACTACGTATACTACGTATACTATGCCTGACATAGATTATATATTCCTTAAAGAATATTTCTGGAGAATTGGGTAGGCACAATGCTTTGCTAGAAGCCAACCATGTCTTGTAAATCGGTAAGAACGTGGTACTAGGTGCGCACGTATTCGGATACTCCGATGACCAGATTTACTGCCAACATATCCAGGGATCTCATGGGTCGCTTTCGGAAGATTCACCGATGACGTATGACTCGAACATAATTAATCTGGGATTAATTAGAAGAGAGAGAAAATTAATCTAGGATTAATTAAGATAAGATTTTATTTGGGATAAAATTCAATTAGAAGAGAGAGAACGATTAATTTGGAATTAATCGATTAAATAATATATTCGATATATTAAATGAAATTAGATTTCATAACAGAATTAAAATTGGATTTTAATTTGGGCGAACAAATTAATTTAGAATTATTTCGCAAGCGACTTTAATAGTAATTTTGCTAGGCATAATTATTTAATTAAATTTGATTTAATTAAGTCGCAACGGAAAATTCGTTAATTCGGAATTAACGAACCTGAGCCCGGGATGTGTTTGCGGGCCCACTCGAATTTTAAATTAAAGTGGGACCCACAAGTCACATCACAAGTCACAACATTAGTCACCTTTTGTGATGGAAATCACATCAACTTCGAGTGATGTGACACAAGTCACTTTTGGTGATGGAAGTGGTTGAGAGCATTAATTGCAATTTTGGCTCTCAACACTTTTTGTTTTTGGTTTTGAATAAACCATTTTAAAAATTTTGGTATTAGACTTGTTATATTTTTATGAAACAAAACCACTCTCCCTCACAAAACTCTCTCTTGGCCGTGAGCCTCCAAAGGCAAAAGGGAAATTTTTGTTGCAAAAATTTCCAAAGCTACCACCTAAAGAGATCATACAAAGGTGTTACGGAAACATTCCCTAGAGTTTGGAATCAATCTCAAAGCTTAGAGCTTCAACACACAAATTCAAAGAGAGGATCTTGGAGCACTTCTCAAAGGAAAAGTTTTGAACTCTACACCTACATCCAATCCACTCAATATAAGTATTTCCGTTACTTCTTTGCGTATTCACTTGTTTTATGCTTAATGATCTTGGTTATTGTTCTTAGTGAACCCAACAATGGTATCAGAGCCTAAATTAAGCATGAAATATTTTAGGGTTCTTAATCTTGAATTTGGGTATTTTTGATTTAAGCATGTTTTGATCAAATTATTTGTTTGAGTATGCTTATATAATGTTAACTTAGAGTTGTGCATGATCAATTTGAAGAAAAATTAATTGGATTAATTTTCCCCAAATCATTGGGCTTGGCCGAATTTGAAAGGAACCATATGCTCTTGGTGATTTTTGATTTTAAGCCATTGGATGTGTTTAAAATATTTGGATATATTGATTTGTGATTTAATTGGATTGAAATCAAAATCGGATATAAAAATCCCTAAATTACCGTGAGCCTTGTAAGCATGTTGGGATTGATTTTGCTTTAATTTGTGTTGGACATAAGTTGATTAATTAAAGCATGATTAATTAGTGTAATTGGTGTTTTGGAATTATTAATTTAACTAATTAATTATGGCTAATACACTTTAATTAAATAATTGTGATATTTGGAATAATGTGATTAAATTAATTAGGCTTAATTTGGAATTGGGCTAAAAATGTTGTATTTGGGCTTAATGGGCTTGGTTGGGCCAAGTTTGGTTTAGGATAATTGGTTGGATCGAATTGGGCCTAAAACCATTTCCATAAAGTCCAAATATGATAAATGGGCCTTTAAATAATTAATTGGGCCTAATGGGCCAAAATTAATTTTGTGGCAAATGGTGATTCCTTATTGGGCTTTGGTTGCCAAAGTCCATGTGTAGGCACTACATTTTTGCATATAAGTCCCGATGATGAGTCTTACATGGAGACACTACCTTTTTAAGTTGTGGAAGTCGCGGGAAACGGACGTCAAAAGGGAAGAGTCAGAAATTGACACCTTGTTGGGTTTTATTCGTTTGCTTAGCTTCAGGTTTGCTCGTTAAGCCTCTGTTTTAAAATTTATCCTCGGCCCAAAACCCCCGTACCATTTTTCCCAAAGCCCAATCCAAAAATAATTAAAACATTTAAAACACATGTCACAAATTAAATCAAATCCAAATAAATACCCCTCCAAAAATATCTCACACATTAAACACATGTCACAAATTAAATTAAATCAAATCAAATCACCTTCCTAAATTAAAAAATCCCTTTCCTAACCTAAACTAAAGAATTCTTTCCTTATAACAAACTAATTAAATCTTCCCCATGATCACATAATCTCCATTTCCTACCCATACAAGGACAACCCTAACCCACTCTTATAAAAAGACACAAACTAAAACCCAAGGGAGAGCTCATTCACAGCAACCTCATAACAAAAATACCTTAAAGCTCTCAGCCACCCACTATTCTCTCTCCCAAAAACAACACTAAAAAACCCTAAAAACCAACCCTAAAGAGACTCTCTCGGCCCAACCTATCTCTCTCCTTCTCCCTCTCCACACTCGGCACAATAAATCAAAGAGATAGAAACCCTAGCATCCACTCCCGGCCCTCTCTCTCATCTTCACAAATGCTTCACTCTATCTCGCTGCCCAATAACGCCCTTCAACCCTAAGGCCTCTTCACACTCACGTCCCAGCTCTCTTTTCTTTCCAGACTCCTCACGCCCTTGCTTCACTCACGCACACGTCCCTCACAAAGCACACACCACTCGCAATCCCTTAAGACAATCAGCCTTCAATCCACCGAATGCCCATTCTCCATGCAGCCGAACATGTGAAGCCCTCAGCAGCCCTTAACCGACCCAACTCAAAGGCCACACAAAGCAAACCATAAACAGACACAAAACCGAGACTCCCACATCGACCAAATAGAGAGCAAACCGACAGCACACTACCTTCACGTAACAAACACCCTTGCCCCACTCACGCCACATCCCTCAACCCTCAACAACTACGTAAATCAACTCACAAACCCTACAGCCCAAGCTCTCTCCTTCTCGCCATACTCTCTCTCACACAGCCCTCACCGACTCACACACAGCCAATCAACACACACACGGCTCACTTTTCACACACACAGCCACTCGGCAGTCACAAGACCTCTCTTAGAGCTTCACACGGCAGGACACTACTCAAACACACAACATGTAGCCATACACTAAAACACACACACAAAGGCCCCACACACGGTCAACACGTGAACACACAACGCCACCTCACAAACATAAAGCCCTACAAATCAAATAACAACAAATCACTCACTCGGAAACTCACAAACCACATACCCTTAGCCAATAATAACTCTAAACCAACACACTGAGAGACGCCCAAACAGAAGCCAAAACCCGTGAGCACAAACCATAAAACATCCCCTGAAACAGTCCATAATCAGCCCCCAACA
Organism: Zanthoxylum bungeanum; assembly: GCA_019454045.1. Taxonomy (NCBI): domain Eukaryota; kingdom Viridiplantae; phylum Streptophyta; class Magnoliopsida; order Sapindales; family Rutaceae; genus Zanthoxylum; species Zanthoxylum bungeanum. The sequence continues at coordinate 44,914 of SKCR01017563.1, read as the reverse complement.
GTCCATAAAACAGTCCCAAAATAACCTAAAACAACCCCTAAACAACCACCCGAAATAGCAGTAAAAATCATCCAAAACAGTGAAGAAAACAGAGAAAACAGGGAGCGGAAACAGCGAACCAGCGAACCAGAAAAACAGCGGAAATGTTAACCCTTCCGGCGAAGTCCCAACGCACTCCCGAGAAGTGACTTAAAAGGTAAGACCTGAGGGCACCCTTTGTTATATTTTATTTTGTTATCCCGGACCCGGCATGCTTGGTTGGACGTGGAATACGTTCAACCGGGCAAGCGAAGTCCTACATTGAAGACGGCCAAATTCTTTGGTCACATATTTATTATTCCTCATTTATTTCGTATTATTAGTCTTTTATTATTTCGTATTTAATTTATGTTTATTGTTGTTTTATTGTTCCGCATTTATTTATTTAATATGTTCGTGAAGTTGTGTGCTTGTCGTTATGTCGATTTACTTTTATGCATGTAAACTTAGATATAGGTTCTACTCTTATGTGTGCAAAATTAGATATAGGTTGTATGCAAACTTAGATATATGTTATTCTTGCATGTGTATGTTGCGTAGACTTGGTTATATTATTGCGTAAATCCGTTCATTACAAGTGGCATAAGTAAGGGACCATTCCGAACCCAACGGTTTGAGGTCTTCCCTTGCGAGGGGTGAGTGCGGCCTTAAATCATTTTTCCCAGTTCACACTGGGTGGCGACTCCATTTTATTTCTCCGGTTTAGTCCCCCGCGGGCTACTCCGTGCTCCCAATCGGGCTGCGAGCCTGGAACAGCGTCGCCGATTTCTGTGTCCTACAGTCTAAAATACAGTGCCTACACCATGCCTTATGAATTAATTAAAAGCCCATTGGACTTTAATTAAATTGACATTGGATGTTAATTGGGCTTTGAGACCCATTAAGAATTAGATTTGGAATCTAAGTCATAAAGGCACATAAAAAATGTAATTATTTAATTTGGAATGAAATAAAAAATTAGTATTGAATACAAATTAAATTGGATTTAATATTGTAGTTTGATATAATTCAAGAATTCGTACTTTGAGTACTTATTCTTAAACGAGTTGGACTCGCGCAAATCAAATCGTTGTTTGAACATTGGATGGTCATTAATTAATTGGATTAGATTGATTGATAACATGCTTTATGTGAATACATGGATGTAATGTATGAATAATGTATATCGGATGGCTATTAGATGGGTGAGGGCAATTTTGGAAATTGTTGTAATAAATTTAGAATTTATTAAATTGGACCTGCGTGTCCAGCCTTTATCTCTCGATTCTTTGTAATTCTCTTCTCACCTATTCTTCTCAATGTAAATGAGATTTCTTTAGAAGTGTTATGTAATTGGGTAAAAGTTAGAATAGTGCTAGCCGGGGAGAGGAAAGAGAGTGATTTTTTCTAGGAACAATTTGTGAGATATCCATCCGCATATCGTTATTAATTTAATTTACCGCACTTTTTATGCTTTTAGAATGCATGCTTAAGGGTGTATGATGCGACCTAATCAAAGATAATTAATTGGTTGCCAATTACGCGAAAAACCCTCAACAAATATTAAGCGTTTTCCTTCCATTGAATGATTCATTCTCAAGATCCAAGATTGGCACTGGTTTGTTGGCCAAAGTCAAGACCTTTGTCCATCGCGGATGTGTTTGAATCATGAAGGCTTTGCTCCATATCGCATGTCTTGTCCAAGTTGTGATTTGTTGGCCAAAGTCAAGATCACTTCTTGTCCATCGACATTGATTACGAAGCTTTCCAAAGTCAATGGGTCCCGCTTAACTGGAATCATTAAGCTTGTTGTGCCAAAGCCAAGGCTTAGTTGATTCAGAGGAAAAGGTTAGGAAAATATATTGGATATATTGGCTTATATATGGTATATATGTTTCGGACTTGGAAGTCCACCTACTGGATCTAGGAATTGGATGGGATCCAATTGATCTTAGAGATCTACCTAGTTAAGTATCATACAATTTGTTGGCCAAAGTCAAGATTGTGTGTTATTTAACAGGATCCTAGCCCACTAGGAAACTAGGTTTCTCGAGTACTCCACAGAGGGTTAGAGGCTCGCCGAAAAATAGTGGGAGGCAAGTATTAAATTTTAAATTTCGTTTAGATACTTGCCAATACGCGCTCATTTCATTTTTCGTCATTAATTATTAAATATATTAGTTGAACTAATATTCAATTGTTATTTTAATTTAACAGTTGGACTGTATTCAAACTACTTCATTTATAGTTGGTTATATAATTGGATTATAGTAATCAATACATTTGAATGTAACCAATCAATTATAGTTGATTATATAGTTAGACTATAGTAATCATTATATTCGATTGTACCCGAAATCGTTGATTAGATAGTTGGACTATTGGAATCAAGATAACTGAAAGATTAGCGTTTAAAACATAATCCTGGGTGAAAATGTCTTTAAACGGCTTCAATTTTCAGATTCGGAATAGAACCTCGGGATAGTCCTGGGAACCGAGAAGTTAATTTATTTGATGGAGTGACATCTTGGGCCTGAGCCCGGAGTTGAGCAAACAATGGAGCATGAGCTTTGGAGGACTCATGGTGATGATAACTTTAGTTCTCAATCCGTTATGCTTGCCACAATGACTCCTTAATTTCTTCGTCAGAACTAAGGATTAGATCCTTATAGTATGATATTGAAATTGAATGATCTTCATAGATCTATTCTTAGATCTTAGAAGCACTAATTGCAAAAGAAAACTCTTAGAGAGTTAATGGCTATGCTCAAGAAGCACAACCAGAGCTTACAAAAGGGCAAGAAGCGCAAGACACATCTTACTTCGACATCCCAGATGGCCAAGGCTTGGTCGAAGGCTTCTGGGGTGTGGAAAAAGGCAAAGGCAAAATCATCATAGTCTTCTAGGAAGACAAAGGACATATCCCAAGATGTCTGCCTAAACTGTGGCAAACGGGGTCACTGAAAGCGTGACTGCCGTATGGACAAAGGCAGACATGAAGGAAGTGAAGACGAGCAAGGCTCCGGCTTCATGTATATTTGTTATAAACATGTCCACTGCTGGTTTTAGAATTGGATTTTAGATACTAGATGTGGTACATTAATATATGTACTGATGTGCGGGATCTGCTGATTAGTATGAGACTGGCTTCAGATGAGATCGAATTGCGAGTCGAAACGGGACGAGAGTCGCTGTTTTAACTGTAGAAACATAAGTTTTGGAACTGTCCTTGGGGTATGTACTTAAATTAGGAAACTGTTATAATATACCTAATTTGACTAGAAACATTATCTCTATATATAGTATAACCCAAATCGGATAAGTGCCTATTTGTAGGTTATCTTAAGGAAACCAAAGTATAGTATTTATACAACTCACAAGAGAACAATGTAATTGTTGCTCTCCATGCGGTTGTCCTAAGAGGAATACCTAGATGTAGTGGTAAGTGGGAGGAAAGTAAAACTCGATGAAAATCGAGAGTAATACTGTTCCAGGCACCGATCCTTAACGGAACACAAATGGTTCATCAGGGATGAAATTGTACCACAAACTTCGAATACACAAGAACCGCGTAAGTCAGATAGAGTCAGAAAACAACCTGGGAGGTATGGGTTTCTGATCTCTCCTCATGGAGATGTCAATCTTATTGAGGAAGACGAACCGGCTACGTATGAGGAAGTGATACAAGGTATCGACTCCCTCTTCATGTCAAAATGCCATTAAGTCCGAAATGGATTCCATGTATACCAACCAAGTGTGGACACTGGTTGTTGTACCAGAAGGTATTGTGCCTATTGGTACTAAATGAGTCTTCAAGGAAGACATACATAGATGGCAACATACAAATGTACACAGCTAGGCTTGTACAGAAAGGGTATCGTCAACGACATAGTGTCGACTACGACGAAATTTGTTTTTCCACATGTTGCCATGATTAAATCCATTTGGATAATGCTTGCTAATGCTGTATATTTCATTTATGAAATATGGCATATGGACGTCAAAACCGCTTTCCTTAACGGAACCTTTAGGAGGATGTTTACAACATCCTGATGGTTTTGTCGTGCCGAAACATGCAAACAAGGTTTGCAAGTTAAATCGATCCACTTATGGATTGAAGCAAGCATTGTGTTCTTGGAACCTGCGTTTTGATGTAATCATAATGTTATATGATTTAATTCAAAACGAAGATGATTCTTGTGTATATAAGGAGGTCAGTGGAGCGCACTAACAATGATTGTCCTATAAGATGATGATGTATTGCTTCAAAGCAATGACATTCCCATATTAACAATCGGTGAAAGCTTGGCTTTCATTAAAATTCTCCATGGAATACTTGGGAGAGGCAACCTTTATTCTAGGAATAAGGATCTACTGGGATAGATCTAAAAGTTGTTGGAACTCTCTGAGAATTCGAACATTGAAAGATTTATAAGTGACCTGGTGCCTCATATGCCTAGAGCATATGGAGTCATAATCAGGCCGATCCAGGTGATAATCACTGGATTGATGTTAAGAACATCCTTGAGTATCTTAGACGAACTAAGGATGCGTTCTTAATTTATGGAGAAAGAGAACTTGAAGTGATTGGGTTCACCGCTGTAAGTTTCCAAACCGATAAAGACGACTGTAAGTCGCAATAAAGGTACGTATATAGTTTGAATAACGGAACAGATACTGTTGCTGAATAAACACTAAAAGCGGAACATTGATGCAGCTGAGGCAGCAAAAGAAACATTTTGGATCTAGAACATTTCTAATTGGATTAGAAGTAGTTCTATTAGCAGCTGAGCTAGGCTACAATGCAGGCTAAAGAACCGCGGTCTCATCAATGATCCAAGTATGTACTTCGATTATTCATCTGATTCGTCGGATCATACATCGTGGTGATGTGATGATCAAATAAATTGCATCAGATGATAACCTTGCAAATCCGCTGACGAAAGCAGTTTCTCAGCAGAAGTTAGTGTAGAACACATGAGTGATTGGCTATAGGCCAAGTGGGAGATTGTTGGACAATTATGACCCATAGCATCACTTTTTGTACAGAACATGGTGTTGTTGTACAAATAAACTATGTGACAAAAGGAAATTGCTCTTTTATCATTTGTAATTGGATTACCAAGATACATAAATGATAAAAGTCCATATGCTTAGTACCAGATTAATAAGATATGAGACAATATTAATCCACTAAGGTTTAATCATTAAATATCCATAGTCGTAGTATTATCGAGACTGGACATCGATAATGCGAAATAGACTAGTATTGCACTTGTGCGTGTTTTGGGAGCATAACATCATAGTTCTCATATATTTAAGTATTGGATACTTATGCAAGTGTGATAGGAGGTTGTGTTCACCGATGGTACAGGAACAGCTTCGCTCTGGATAGACCCATCGGAATCCCATTGGTAGTATGACTATGTGACAATGGGAATCCGAATCAGTGTAGCTGTATTTGGTCTTAACCTGAGACTTGCATCGCTAATACTTGCGACAATCAATATACTTTGGTTTTGGTCATCCGGGGCTTTAACAGGTTCTGTGTACACCTCTTCTGGGTATACTGAGAATCGTAGTGTATTGGGTGTGATGTCAAGATGGAAGTATCACTCCAGTCATATGGAGATGATGATCACGTAGGATACGGAACTAATACTCTTAGTACTGCAGTCATCGGGATAATATGACTAGGTCATGATTATCCGATTATAGAGACTAGTTACCAGAGATCATATATGTGCTTCGTACGGGGCAGACACAATTCCAGCCCTAGGCCTAGCATGTGATATCGATACTGGATCGCAATATGCAATACTACGTATACTACGCCTGACATAGATTATATATTCCTTAAAGAATATTTCTGGAGAATTGGGTAGGCACGGTGCTTTGCTAGAAGCCAACCAGTCTTGTAAATCGGTAAGAACGTGGTACTAGGTGCGCACGTTTTCGGATACTCCGATGACCGAATTTACTGCCAACATATGCAGGGATCTCATGGGTCGCTTTCCGAAGATTCACCGACGACGTATGACTCGAACATAATTAATCTGAGATTAATTAGAAGAGAGAGAAAATTAATCTAGGATTAATTAAGATAAGAATTATCGGGGATAAAATTCAATTAGAAGAGAGAGAACGATTAATTTGGAATTAATCCATTAAATAATATATTCGATATATTAATGAAATTAGATTTCATAATGGAATTAAAATTTTATTTTAATTTGGGCGAACGAATTAATTTAGAATTATTTCGCAAGCGACTTTAATAGTAATTTTGCTAGGTATAATTATTTTATTAAATTTGATTTAATTAAGTCACAACGGAAAATTCGTTAATTCGAAATTAACGAACCCGAGCCTAGGATGTGTTTGCGGGCCCACTCGGATTTTGAATTAAAGTGGGGTCGACAAGTTACATCATTAGTCACCTTTTGTGAAGGAAATCACATCAACTTTGAGTGATGTGACACAAGTCACTTTTGGTTGTGGAGGTGGTTGAGAGCATTAATTGCAATTTTGGCTCTAAACACTTTTTGTTTTTGGTTTGAATAAACCATTTTACAACTTTTGGTATTAGACTTGTTATGTTTTTAAGAAACAAAACCACTCTCCCTCGCAAAACTCTCTCTTGGCCGTGAGTCTATAAAGGCAAAAGGGAAATTTTTGTTGTAAAAATTTCCAAAGCTACCACTTAAAGAGATCATACAAAGGTGTTAGGGAAACATTCCATAGAGTTTGGAATCCATCTCAAAGCTTAGAGCTTCAACACACAAATTCAAAGAGAGGATCTTGAAGCATTTCTCAAAGGAAAAGTTTTGAACTCTACACCTACATCCAATCCGCTCAATGTAAGTATTTCCACTACTTCTTTGCGTATTCACTTGTTTTATGCTTAATGATCTTGGTTATTGTTCTTAGAGAACCCAACAATATGAGTTATCTCCAAACTTAGATGGCAGTCACGTCCCCGATCTATTAAGATCAACCTCCAATTATTCGTTGGGTGTTGACTTATGCTAATGATATCATGTGTGTATCAAGATAGGATCCGTCAGTCATGTGTACAGGCCATAGGTATTCATTATATGATTATCAATCTGTTAAATCCATGGCCGTGGTATACTTCGGAAGTAAGTTCCGAGTGTTATTTAGAAGATTGCTAATAGATACGTCGACAAGATTATACCTATAGAGATTTGACGTTTATATCTATATCTCTAGGATAATCCGGATACCTGTGACAGAGAGATTATACGTATACAATGACCTCGACTTGTATGATTTAACGACTTTATCTGTGGTTGTCATAATTTACGGGTGGGTGAGTTATGGACAAGAAATTGGATTCCCTGATGGATATGCTTGAATTTAGAGAGTCTCACTAATGAAATATACTCGTAGAACACTAGGGCAACTTTTATGAATAATGGAGATTATTTATAAGTTGTTTAACGGTTAAACGAAAGATACATGCAAAGGGACCTAACAGTCGTTTCCTATTAATGTGTATTTGTATTTAATATTTGATTTTATTAAATACACATTAATTAATTATCAAAATATGATATTCAACATATATAATTAATATATGTATTTGAGATATTTAATGTAAATATAATACATATATTTAAGATATTTGTATTTAATTTATTTAATTGTTTAATTGTTAAATAATTAAATTAATTTAAAAATAAATATATTTACCGTGATTAGTGTTAGGAAATGGCATGATTTGGTTGGTTCACTTGTAAAGCTTTTCTTTAATGATAAAGGTTATCATTATTAACAAGTAAACTTGTTCTAATCAAATTGAAACAAAAATAAAAATTTGTTATTTAGTTTTTGGTCAATTTTTGGCCAACAAGCAAAAAATATAAAAGCTTTGTTTCTTTTTATTTTTTGAAATACACAAGTTGAGAATAAGAATTACAAAGTAAGGTTGAGAGAAAACAAGAAGAACAAAGGAATGAAATTACGCAAATCCTTGAATTTTGTAAGTAATTTCCAACTTTCTTCGACTAGAAATTATTTCCATATGTCTAGGCTTCAATTTGTGATGCTTAGTATTTAATTTAAATAGTTCTTAACTTGTTTGAAAGATGAGCATGTATGTTTAACAAAGTTTGCATGAAATTAGTTCATTAGCATACTTTAAACCATTTGATGGTGATGTTTCCATTCTAGAGTTGCTTATCCATTCATAAATGACCTAGAATTGATCTTGAGTGGTTTCATGATGGTGAGACTTTTTTTGTGTGGTAAGGATTGGATTAAAGTGTTGATTTTGTTTCATTTGTCAATTTATGAAAATTGTAAAATTAGGGTTCATAACCTTTACCAAATTTGAGGCTTTTCATATATGTGGTGTATTATGATGTATATATGATGTTTATTAAATTTGAGATTGATTGGATTTGATCTTGACTTATTTTGAACAAGAAATGACTAAAACGTAAAATCTGGAAAATTCTGGGGCTTCTCGGTAATTTGACAAAAATTTAAATTTTGTGTTGCAATTTGTATTTTCATGTATTAGACATGTATAAATCATTTTGGGATTGATTTGGAATCACTTAAATATGTATTTAACAATTTGAGGACCAAAATGATCAAAATACAAGGTTATGATGTCAATTCGATAATTATAAGAAATTTGATTTCTTGGTTACAAATTTCAGATTTTATGTATTGTGTAATTAAAATAAATAAGTTTATTTTAATTTCCCATGAAAAATAATTACCGGAAATTATTTCGGAGTGAAAATAAGCGAAAATGGTGAAAACAGCGTTACCAGGTAACAGCTGTCCAAACAGTGAACTGGTCACTGTTCGGACAGTCCACGAACTGTCCAAAAGTTTTTGGGGCTTTCCTGGGCAGTCCCCATGTGCATTGGTCAGTTGGTTCGGTCGGAAACGCGTTTTATGCTAATTTGCGGAAAAATATTTTCGTAAAAGTTTCGCAGTGTTTCTATATTATTTATGTCATTATATGATATCGAATAAAATGTTTAGGTGAAATATGAATGAATTATTAATATTGGATATTAAATAATTTATTCGTAAGTTTAAAAATTTTAAACTACAATTTCGACCGAACCGCGCCTCTTCCGCTGCGCCGCCCTGATAAAACCCCAACACTAGGTAAATCTAATTTAAAGTCCATTGATACATCTACCAATGGCTCACTAGGTACATGCATTGGTATGTATAATCCATGAGGCATAACCTTAGATTTAGCCTTTTTACAAGTTAATCATTTATCATACAAACGCTCAATAATTCTCCATATTTTTGGCCAATAGAAATGTTTACTCAATACCCCTAAGGTCTTGGCAATGCCAAAGCACCCCATTAAACCTCCCCCATGCGCTTCCCTAACTAACAACTCACACATACTACAAATAGGAATGCATAATCTATTCTCCCTAAACAGAAACCCGTCATGTTGGTAGAATTTACTACATGTAGACTTTTCACATCCAGCATAAATTGTACTAAAGTCGGTATCATTTGCATAAAGTTATTTAATAAATTCAAACTCGATCATTCTTGCACTCAATGAATTAAGTAAATCATACATTCACGATAGTGCATCGGTGACAATATTTTCCTTACCTTGTTTGTAGCGGATTACATATGGAAATGTCTCAACAAACTCTAATCAACGTGCGTGCCTTTTATTCAGCTTACCTTGACCCTTCAAATGCTTCAATGACTCGTGATCTGTATGGATCACAAACTCTCGAGGCCATAGATAATGCTGCCAAGTCTCAAGGGCTCTTACTAGCGCATACAACTCCTTATCGTATGTGGGGTATCTCAAAACGGCTTCATTAAACTTCTCACTAAAGTAGGCTACTGGTCGCTTTTCTTACATAAGAACCGCTCCAATGCCTAATCCGAATGCGTCACACTGATTATCAAATGTCTTCTCAAAGTTGGGTAGTGCCAAGACTGGTGCACTGCACAACTTCATTTTCAAATCCTGGAATGCACGCTCCTGCTCTTCACCCCATTTGAAGCCAACAGTCTTCTTCACTACTTCAATCAATGGTGCTGCAATACTACTGAAGTCTTTAACAAATCTACTGTAGAAGCTTGCTAATCCATGGAAGCTTCTGACTTCTGTCACTGTTGTTGGTGTAGGCCAATCCTGAATTTCCTTCACCTTTTCCAAATCTACCTCAATGCCATCTGCAGTCACAACAAATACAAGGAAGACAATTCTATCCATACAAAAAGTGAACTTATAAGAGTTAGCATACAATTTTTCTTTCCTTAACACATCAAGAACATGCTTCAAATGCGTAACATGATTATCTAATATTTTACTGTAAACTAAGATGTCATCAAAATAAACTTACCTAAAAATACACGCATAACATGATTCATCAATCTCATAAATGTGTTAGGTGCGTTTGAAAGACCAAATAGCATAACTAACCATTCATACAAGCCATACTTGGTCTTAAATGCCGTTTTCACTTATCTTTCTCTCTCATGCGAATTTGATGGTATCCACTCTTTAAATCAATATTACTAAAATTTTTGGAACCATGCAATTCATCCAACATGTCATCTATGTTGGAAAATTATGACTCATAACATCACTATTTGTAAATAACATTATATTTTTGTACAAATTATCTATGTGATAAAAGGAAATTACTATTTTATCATTATTGTAATTAGATTACTTGGATATATATTAATGATAAAAGTCCATATGGTTAAATCAGATTAATAAGATATGAGACAGTATTAATCCACGAACGGTTTAATCATTAAATATCCATAGTCGAAGTATTATCGAGACTGGACATTAATAATGCGGAATAAACTAGTATTACACTTGTGTGCGTTATGGAAGCTTAATGACATAGTTATCATATATTTAGGTATTGTATACTTATGCAAGTGTAATAAGAGGTTCTGTTAGCCGTTGATCGGGAACAGTTCGCTCTGGATAGACCCACTCGGAATCCATTGGTAGTATGACAATGTGTCTATGGGAATCCGAGACTTACGTCGATATTACTTGCGACAATCAGTTTACTTTAGTATTGATCGTCCTGGAGCTTTAACAGGTTCTGTGTACGCCTGTATTGGGATTACTGAGAACGTAGTGTATTGGATGTGGATGTCAAGATGAGAGTATCACTTTAGTCATATGGAGATGATGGTCACACATGATACAGAACTAGTACTCTTAAAGCTGGCAGTTATGGGGATAGTATGACTTGGTCATGACTTCCCGATTACAGAGATTAGTTACTCAGGATCCGATATATGATTCTTACGGGGCAGACACAGGGCCAGCCCTAGGCCTAGCATGTGACATCAGATACTGGATCGTATTATGCATTATATTGTATTACTACGCCTGATACAAATAATATTCCTTGGTGGATATTGTGGGACTCAGGAACTGGGCGACGCATGCTGTCCCGGGCTCGCGGCCCGGTTGGGGGTACGGAGTAGCCCGTGGGGGACTAAAAAACCGGAGAATAATGGAGTCGCCACCCGGTGTGAACCGGGAAAATGAGATTTAAGGCCGCAATCACCCCTCGCAAGGGAAGACCTTAACCGTTGGGTTCGGAATGGTCCCTTACTCATGCCACTTGTAATGAAAGGATTATATAATAATTTAATCAGGCTTAAGTAACACTTATTTCTAAGAAAATCATGCTTCTAAATTCACATACATACATCAACAAGTTCATCTAAACTTATATGTAACACATATTCGAATTTGCATACAGCCTATTTGCATGTAATCTATGTCTCAATTTGCATACATAAGGATTATCATACGACAATCATACAAGTTAATGAACGCATTGGTGGACACAGAAGCGCAAACAAATAGCATTCTTGCTAGCATGCATATTGAGAAAAGATATTTAAGCGCATAACAGAAATAGACAACTAGAGAGGTAATACAAATGCATAACGTAAAAGGGGTAACTATGTGCTAAGATGGACATGTCGTAATGTGATGCAAGATGATCTGTTTACCGTGGGCGTTCGTTCAGCATTCGTAGACGCGTTCGAACGGTAAATAGAAGGTTCTCGTTCGAAGTAGCGTTCGTAAACGCGTTCGAACGGAAATGAAACAGAATGCACACGTTCGTATGGCGTTTGTGAATGCGTTCGAACGGAAATGAAACAGAATACTCACGTTCGTGTGGCGTTTGTGAACACGTTCGAACAAAAATGAAACAGAATGCTCAAATGAGAACCTGATGCATGATAAGGCAAAATGCAGGCGCGTTCGAGTTGCGTTCGTAAACGCGTTCGAACGGGAACAGACCTGATGCATAAAATGGGACGCAATACATAAATGGCAAATAGTACAATGCGAGGCGCGGCGAAGCATCGTGGTAAATGATTTTAACCTCTTCAATTAGAGGACCTCTCATCGCACTTACTAAGCCCATGCGCTCGATCACATCATGCATACAAACATAAAGACAATCATATCAAACTAAGTATGCCCGATTGAACACATCTTACATCCAACCGAATACACATCAACCGGCGCGGCAAAGCATCGTGGTAAAGGGCTTTAACCCCTCCCCATAGGGGATCTTTCATGCCACTTACTAAGCCCATTGCGCTCGATTGCATCATGCATACAAACGTAAAGACAATAATATCAAACTAAGTATGCCCGATTGGGCATATCTTACATCCAACCGAACATACATCAACCGGCGCGGCAAAGCATCGTGGTAAAGGGCTTTAACCCCTCCCCATAGGGGATCTTTCATTCCACTTACTAAGCCCATACGCTTGATTGAACCATGCATAAATAAGCAACATGCAGAATTCAAGTGACGAAAAATAAATAAACCAAAGCAAACAAAACAAAAGAGGGTGCCGTTTACTCAAGCGGTACGTGGAGTTGTATCCCAAGTACAGACCGCACTACCGTCCATTCGGATTCGGCTACGGAATTTACGTCTGGGTTTCCATCCTATATACCACAAGAGACGACACTCTTCCATTCATCCAATACCCACAACACACATCATACACAAGCAAGATTCAACAAATAAGTAAAATACAATCAAAATAAATAACAAAAATTAAATAACGATGAGTGTGAAAAGTACCCTCAGGTCTAACCTTTTTGCCGACTTTTGGGCTCACGTTCACGGACGTCGGAAGGGTACAGCTCCTCAACTTCTCCGGTTCACTGGTTCAGCGTCCTAGCTCACTGTCTTGCTGTTTGCTTGTTGTTCGGCCTCCGTTCTGCTGCTTGTTCGGCCTCTGTTTTGCTGCTCATTGTTCAGGTCACTTGTTTTGACGTTTCAACGGATTGCTCCGAGTGTTTTTCGTGGGGTTTTAGTGTAGTCTTGTGCGATTATTTTAAGGATTATGAATGCAGTTTTTATGTTACAGTTTTGAGGATCTTAAGGACTGTTTTGGGGGTGTATTTTCGGTTGTGTTGGGCTGCTGTTTGGAGGTATATTTTCGGTGATGGAGGGCTGCTGTATGGGGGGATTTTTCGGTGATGGGTAGAGGTTTAGGGGGAGGGTGCTGTTTTCGGGTGGTTAGGTTCTTTGTGTCGAGATTTTTGTGTGAGTTCTGTATGAGCTAGCTAGCTAGAGAGAGTCTTGGGCGTGGGCTAGAGAGATTGGAGAGGAGGGGTGGCTAGGAGATTCTTCTTCTTTATTTTTGTGATGGGCGTGAACCAGGAGGAATGAGTGCCTTGGAGATGTGTGGTTTATATAGAGAAAGGCTAGGGCTTCACCTTGTCTCACAAGGAAGGGATTTGGCATTAAGAGCAAGGATTTGATTTGGTATTGAGCAAGGAAAGTCAAAGATTAAATGGAGACAAGATTGGTTTAGATTAGGAAGTTTGAATATTTAATTTATGTTGGTTTAGGAATACAATATTTTTTAATTGGTTACGATTGATTTAATTAGGCATGACATCCTTTTTAATTGGTATATGATTTTGTTTAGTTAGGAAGTTAAAATATTTGATTTATCTTTATTAGGTATGATTATATTTTATGTTTTATTTAATTGGTAAATGACTTAATTATTATTTAATTAACTTTTAATTTAATTAATATTTGATTTAATTGGGATGTGTCTTATGGGCTTGGTGGGCTAATGGGCTTGGGTTGAGGCTAGCAGCAAAACCAGAATTACTGACACTGTTCGAACGCCAATTCGAATGCTACACGAACGTCCGCAATCTGCCTGACGTTCGAACGAAGTAACGAACGCAGCACTAACGAAGACAGTGAACTTGTGAAATGAACTTGATGACGTACTCGCTCTGAATTTCCCCTTCCGACATTCGTTTCCCGTAATGTCCTTTGACTAAAAGATAATGCCTCCAACTGAGGCTCATCATCGGGTTTCACATACAAAAATGCAATGCCTACAGATATTTCTGGAGAATTGGGTAGGCACAGTGCTTTGCTCGAAGCCAACCATGTCTTATAAATCGGTGAGAACATGGTACGGAGTACGCACGTGTTCGGATAGTTCGATAACCATATTTACTGCCAACATATCCATGAATCTCTTGGGTCGCTTCCCAAAGATTCACCAATGACATTTGACTCAGATAGAATTAATGTGGGATTAATTATGAGAGAGAAAATTAATCTGGGATTAATTGCGGCAAGAATTAATCTGGGATTAACTTCGTATAGAAGAGAGAACGCGATTAATTTAGAATTAATCGACAAAATAAATTTAATAGTTAAATTGATTTTTCTATTTAATTTATTTATTTGTGGCTAAAATAATATATCAGATATATTAATTGAAATCGGATTTCAATATGAAATTAAAATTAGATTTTAATTCGGGCGAACGAATTAATTTAGAATTAATTCGAAAGCGTCTATCGTAATAATTTTGCGAGGCATAATATTTAATTAAATTGGATTTAATTATGGCGTGACGGCAAATTCATTTAATCAGAATTAAACGAACCCGATAAAATTACCCGTGACTTTGCGTGTGTCTTTTTATGTTTTGGGAACACAAAATATCTTTGACTTTGGTGGGCCCAAGCCAAGTTGTGTGATGAGGAAGTCAACTCAAATTTTGAATTTAAAATGTGGTGGGACCACATGACTTACATCAAGGTCAAATGTTGATGTAAGTAGTTGGATTAATTAATTGCATTTAACACACAACCACCAAGTCTTGAAAAAAAAACTAATTTTTCTCACACTCTCTTTTTCTCTCCACCTTGGCCGAATGCTTCTCTCCATTGTAGTGAAATTTTGCTTTAAAATTTCAACATAGCTAGCACTTGGAGGAGTCTAATTAGGTGATAGGGAAACTCACCCAAGGAATAAACAACATAACAACAAGCTTGGAGCTTCATCGAAAGAGGAAATTTCGAAATTTCTACATTTAACAATGTAAGTGATTCCTTCACTTTTCTTGTTATTCACACATATAATCATGTTTAGGATCTTGTGGCATGTCTTAGAGACTAACAATGGTATCAGAGCCTTGCTAAATATGATTTTGAAATCTAGGGTTCATAAACTTTAATTAGGAATTTTTGCTTGGAGCATGAAAATTCAAATTGAGTTGTTGGTTGATGTTAGATGATGATAACTTGGAGTTGTGTATTGTTGGATTATTGAAAAATTGATTGGATCAAATTTCCCTAAGTTGGCCGAAACTTACCCTAGTGTAACTCATGGTGATTTTTAAATTTTGACACTTGGATGTGTTAATGGCATGATATATATGTTGAATGTTGATTTAATTGGATTGAAATCAAATTGGATATTAATTTCTTGTCATTGCCGTGAGTTAGCATGCTTGCTGGAGACTTGATTTTGCTTCAATTTGTGTTGGACATGAATTGGAATGATAAGCATGATTAATTAGATTAATTAATATTTTGGAAATGTTAGATTAATTAATTAGTTATGTTAATTACACTTAAAATGGATTAATGTAATATTTGAAATATTGTATTAATGTAAATTAGTCCCTAAAATATTAAATGGGCTAATTGTTGGGTTCCTAGAACATGCCAATGACCTATAAGTCATGATTTCATGTGTGAATACTCAAAGAAGTTGCGTAAAAATACTTACAATGAGCGGATATAGGATTTCAAAAATCTTTGCGTTTCGGAAGCTCCAAGCTTTGTATGTTGAATCCAACCCAATGATGAGTTTCCCTATCACCTCACAAGACTCCTTATGTGCTAGCAAGCTTTGATTTTGAAGCAAAATCAATGGAGAAAAACTTTGAAGTTCTCGGCCAAGGGAGAAAGAGAGAGATGTTTTGTGTTTTCTTTTGTATTTGTTTCTAAAACAAATTACCACTTCTAAAAGTCAAACTCTAAAATTGGTATATGTTTTACCAAAAAGCAAAAGCAAAGTGTTGGAGGGAAAAATGGCATTTAATGCCTCCAACCACTTCCATCACTCAAGTTGACACTTGATATACATGTGGTGTAAGTTGGTGGGACCCACTTTAATTCAAAATTCAATTGGCTTGCTCCACACACTTCGGGCTCGGGTTCGCTTAATCCGATTAAACGAATTTTCCGTCGCGACATAATTTAATCCAATTTAATTAAATAATAGTGCCTCGCAAAATTATTATGAAAGTCGCTCGCGAATTAATTCTAAATTAATTCGTTCGTCCGAATTAAAATCCAATCTTAATTTCGCTTTGAAATCTAATTTAATTTAATATATCCAATATATTATTTAATCGATTAATTCCAAATTAATCGTTCTCTCTCTTCTCTCAGATAAAATTCTTGCCGTAATCAATCACATATTAATTTTCTCTCTCTTAATTAATCCTAGATTATTTATGTTCGAGTCAAGTATCATCGGTGAATCTTTGGGAAGCGACCCAAGAGATCCCTGGATATGTTGGCAGTAAATCCGGTCGTCGGACTATCCGAACACGTCTGTACCCCGTACCACGTTCTTACCGATTTACAAGACATGGTTTGCTTCTAGTAAAGCATCCCAATTCTCCAGAAATATTCAATGAAAATTATATAATCTATATCAGGCATAGTATACAATGTATTGCGTATTACGATCTTGTATAGGATGACACATGCTAGGCCTGGGGATGGAATTGTGTTTGACCCGTACGAAGCATATATCGGATCACTAGCAACTAGCCTATTTAATCGGATAATCATGACCTTGTCATATTATCCCGATAGTTGCAACATATTAGTGTACCAGTTCTGTATCCCTACGTGATCATCATCTCCATATGAATGAAGTGACACTTCCATCTTGACATCACACCCAATACACTACGATTCTCAATAAACCCAGAAGAGGCGTACACAAAACCTGTTAAATTCCCGGACGACTAAAACCAAAGCGTACTGATTGTCGCAAGTATTATCGATGCAAGTGTCAGGTTAAGACCAAATACACCTACCTTGATTCGGATTCCCATAGACACATAGTCATACTACCAATGGGATTCCGAGAGGTCTATCCAAAGCGAAGCTGCTTCCGTACCATCGGTAAACAGAACCTCTTATTACACTTGCATGAGTATCCAATACCCAAATATATGAGAACTACACCGTTACGCTTCCATAACGCGCACAAGTGGAATACTAGCCTATTCCGCATTATCGATGTTCAGTCTCGATAATACTACGACTAGGGATATTTAATGATTAAACCTTTCGTGGATTGATATTGTCTCATATCTTATTAATCCGGAACTAATCATAAGGACTTTTATCATTTATATATTCAAGTAATCTAATTAAAAAATGATAAAATAGCAATTTCCTTTGTCACATAGTTAATTTGTACAAAAACCACAATGTCTTTTACAAATAGTGATGTTATGGGTCATAATTGTCCAACACTAATTTGGTTATATTTGGATTAATGGGTTTAGTTGGGCCAAGTTTGGTTGTGGATAATTGGGTTGGATCCAATTGGGCCTAAACTATTTCCATGAAAGTCCAAAATATGACTTTTGGGCCTTTAATAATCTAATTGGACCTAATGGGCCAAAATTAATTTATGGCATATGGTGATTCCTAAATGGGCCAAGGCATTATAGGCTTGATTCATAATGGCCAAAAGTCCACGCCTAAAGAATTAATTAAAGCCCATTGGACCAAATAGAATTGGCATTGGATGCTAAATGGGAAATTGAGACCATTTGGATTGGATTTGGAATCCAAGTCTAAAATGACATTATTATAAAAGAATAAGTGTAATTGTTTAATTTGGAATTAAACTTGAATTAGTATTGAATACAATTTAAATTAGATTTAATATTGTAGTTCGATATAATTCAAGAATACTTATTTTGAGTATTTATTCTTAAACGAGTTGGACTCGCGAAAATCAGATCGTTGTATGAACATTGGATGGTCATTAATTGAAGAATTAATTAATTGGATTACATTGATTGACAACATGCTATATGAGAATGCTTGGATGTATTTGTTTGAATAATGTATATCGGATGGATATTAGATGGGTGGGGTAATTTTGGAAATTGTTGTAAATATTGTATTTATTTGAAATTGGACCTGTGTGTCCAGCCTATCACCTCTTATTCTCATTGTATTTCTCTTCTCACCAATTCCCCTCAATGTAAATGAGGTTTCATATAGTGTTATGTAATTGGGTAAATAGAAGAATGTAAAGTGCTAGCGGAGGATAGGAAAAGAAAAGAGAGAGATTTATTATAGGAACAAAATATTTATGAATATCCATCCGCATATCATTATTATATTTATCGCGCCTTATTGTGCTTTTAGAATGCATGTTTAAGGGTGTATGATGAGACCTAATCAAAGATAATAAGTTGGTTTCCAATTTACGAAAACAACCTCGCGTTTAATATTAAGCGTTTCCTTCCATTAAGTGGTCTCTCTCAAGATCCAAGATTGGCTTTGATTTGTTGGCCAAAGTCAAGATCATTGTCTATCGCGAATGTGTTTGAACCATGAAAGCTTTGTTAATATCGCATGTCTTAGGCAGTTGTGACTTGTTGGCCAAAGTCAAGGTCACTCTTGTTCATCGACGTGGATTACGAAACTTTCCCACTGTCAATGGGTCGCGCTTAACTGGAATCATTAAACTTGTTGAGCCAAAGCCAAGGCTTAGTTGATTCAGAGGAAACAGGTTAGGAAATATATTAGATATATGTTTCAGACTTGGATGTCCACCTACCAGATCTAGGAATTGGATGGGATCCAATTGATCTTAGAGATCTACCTAGTTAAATTTTATACATCTTGTTGGCCAAAGTCAAGGTTGTGTATTATTTAACGGGATCCTAGCCCACTAGGAAACTAGGTTTCTCGAGTAATCAACGGAGGGTTAGAGGCTCGCCGAAAATTAGTGGGAGGCTAGTATTAAATTTGTAATTTCGTTTAAATACTCGCTAATATGCGTACTTTATTATTATTATTTCTCGTTATTATATATATTAGTTGGACTAATATTATTCATTTATTGTTTTCTTTGAACAGTTAGACTGTACTAGACACTACTCCATTTGTAGTTGGTTATATAGTTGGACTATAGTAACAATTGTATTTGAGTGTACCCGAAATATTTGAATGGATAGTTGGACTATAGCAAGAAAAATGGATGGAAAGATAAGCGTTATGGACATAATCATGGGTGAGAATGTCTTTAACGGCGCAAATTTTCCAGACTGGGAGATAAACCTCATGATAGTATTGGGAGCTGAGAAGTTGCTCTATGTGATGGAGAGACCTCTCGAGCCTGAGCCCGGACTTGAGCGGCCAGTAGAGCATGAGCTTTGGAAGACTCACCGTGATGATAACTTTACTGCTCAATTCGTTATGCTTGCTGCAATGACTCATCGATTTCATCGTCAGAACAAAGGATTGGATCCTTATGCGATGATATTGAAGTTGAAAGATCTTTAAAGATCTAATCTTAAATCTCAGAAGTATGAGTTGCAGAAGAAGCTCTTTCACTCTCGTATGTCAGAGGGTACATCTGTCAAACACTACGTATCGCAGATGATTGCTGACATCGAACAGCTGGGTCAGCTAGGCATTACCTTCGAGGCCGAGACTTCCCTAGGTTTGATCTTACAGTCTCTGCCTGACTGCTGGGGCGGGTTCGTCATGAACTATAATATGATGAACCAAGAGAAAACTCTTAGAGAGTTAATGGCTATGCTGAAAGAGGCAGAGCCAGAAATTCTGAAAGGCAAGAAGCGCGAGGCGCATCTTACTTCGACATCCAAGAAGGCCAGGGCTTGGCCGAAGACTTCTGGGGGTGTGAAGAAGAAGAAGAAGAAGGGCAAGGCTCAATCATCACAGTCTTCTGGGAAGACAAATGACAAATCCCCAGATGTCTGCCTACACTGTGGCAAACAGGGTCACTGGAAGCGTGACTGCCATAAGTTCAAGGCGGACTTGAAGGAAGCGAAGACGGGCAAGGCTCCGGCTTCAGGTATGTTTGTTATTGAAATAAACTTGTCTACTACTAGTTTTAAAAATTAGATTTTTGATACTGGATGTGGTACTCACATATGTACTGATGTGCAGGATCTGCAGATTAGCAGAAGACTGGCTTCATGGAAGATCGACACGCGAGTCGGAAATGGGACGAGAGTCGCTGTTTTGGCCGTTGGCACCTATGCTTTGAATCTGCCTTCAGGGCATGTACTTACATTATGCAACTATTATTTTGCACCTAGTTTGACTAGGAATATTATCTCTGTATCTAGTTTAACCCGATGCGAGTATACCTTTGTATTCAGGAACACTGAATATTTTGTTTATAAATATGATATTTTGATATGTACAGCAGATGTGAATAATGGTCTTTATATTTTGAATATAACCGAATCTCAAACATATAACAAAACAAACAAAAAGCTCAAATTGAGTAAAATAAATGAGACTTATTTGTGGCATTGTCATCTGGGACACATTAACAAAACTCGTATATCCACACTTTCGAAGAATGGATACTTGGACGGATTTGATCCTAATTCATATGATGTCTGTGAATCTTGTTTGTTAGGCAAAAATGCCTAAAACACCTTTTAGTGGTAAAGGTGTACGTGCCACCGAGCTGTTAGCCCTCGTTCATAGTGACGTATGTGGGCCCATGTCTAGCCAGGCTAGAGGTGGATATGAATACTTCGTAACCTTTACGGATGATGCATCACGTTATGGTTATGTGTATCTTATGAAACACAAGTCGGAAAATTTTGAGAAATTCAAAGAGGTTCCACACGAAGTAGAAAAACAGACTGGCAAAAGTATTAAAACATTATGGTCGGACCGTGGTGGAGAATACTTAAGCAATGAGTTTCAAGATTACTTGAAAGAATATGGTATTCTTTCACAGTGGACTCCTCCCGGAACACCTCAATTAAACGGTGTGTCCAAACGGAGAAACCGAACTTTGTTGGACATGGTAAGGTCAATGATGAGTCGCACAGAGCTACCAATTTCCTTCTGGGATACGCATGAAACAGTGCAATACTTATTTTGAATAAGGTTCCGTCAAAGTCTGTTGAACAGAATCCATATGAGATATGGACAGGAAAGAAACCGAGTTTCTTATTCCTGAAGATTTGGGGATGCTGGGCATATGTTAAACGTTTGGATAGTACCAAACTAGAACTCAAATCGGATAAGTGCCTATTTGTAGGTTATCCTAAGGAAACGAAAGGATATTATTTCTACAACCCACAAAAGAATAAAATATTTGTTGCTCTTCATACGGTTTTCCTAGAAAAGGAATCCAGGAATGCAGTGGTAAAAGGGAAGAAAGTAGAACTCGATGAAAATCAGAGTGATACTGTTCCTGGCACCGACTCCCTCACGGAACACGAACAGTCCATCAGGGATTAGATTGTTCCACAATCTTCTGATACACAAAAACCGCGTACATCATAGAGACTCAGAAAACAACCCGAGAGGTATAGGTTTCTGATCTCACCTCATGTAGACATTAATCTTATTAAGGAAGATGAACCTGCTACGTATGAGGAAGCAATATAAGGTATCGACTCCGCTTTATGGCAAGAAGCCATGAAGTCCGAAATGGATTTCATGTATACCAACCAAGTTTGGACACTGGTTGATGTACCAGAAGGCATTAAGCCTATTGGTTGTAAAAGGATATTCGAAAGGAAGAAAAACATGGTAGGAATCATACAAACATATAAAGCTAGGATTGTAGCTAAAGGATAGTCAACGACATGGTGTCGATTGCAATGAAACCTTTTCACCCATTGCCATGATTAAATCCATTCGGATAATGCTTGCTATTACTGCATATTTCGATTATGAAATATGGCAGATGGATGTCAAAACCACTTTCCTTAGCGGAAACCTTTTGGAGGATGTTCATATGCATCAACCTGATGGTTTTGTCATAGCAAGACATTGAAAAAAAGTTTGCAAGTTAAACCTATCCATTTATGGATTAAAGCAAGCATCGCATTCTTGGAACCATCGTTTTGATGAGATCATAAAAGAATATGGTTTCATTCAAAACGAAGATTATTCTTGTGTATATAAGAAGGTTAGTGGGAGCTGTAGGCATTGCATTTTTGCATGTGAGTCCCTATGATGACTCTCATTTGGAGGCACTACATTTTTAGTCGAGGAAGTCGCGGGAAACGGTCGTCGGAAGGGAATCGGTATTTCGTTAAATTTTATCCGCTTGTTTAGCTCCAAGCTCACTCGTTGGACCTCTGTTTTAAAGCACTATTGGCCTAAAAAACCCAGAACCATTTAACCTTGGCCCAAACCCACTCACCAAACCAACACAACACCTAGCCCACCACACTTGGCCCACACGCCCAAGGCCCTCAAAATACAACCCAATTAAATTAAATATTAATTAAATAATATACCAAATTAAATAAAATAATTAATTAAGTCATATACCAAATTAAATAAAATATTAAATCATATACCAAATCAAATAAAACATTAAATAAAATTATGCCTAATTAAAATCAATCAAAAAAATATTATTCCTAATTAAAAATATTGTATTCCTAACTTAACGAATATCATTCCTAAACAACACAAATTAAATATATTGACTTCCTAAATTGAACTAATTTTGTCCCCCCTCAATCTTAGGATTTCCTTGTTTGACACTAAATCAAATCCCCATTAAATGCCAAATCCCTTTCCTTGTCAAGCAATGAGTAGCCCTACCCCCTTTGCCTATATAAAACACTTTTCTCACCCTTGTCTCCTCCCTCCAACTCACGCATACAAAAAGAAGAAAAAAAGCCTAGCTTATTCACGAAACAAAATCAAGTGACATAAGCCTGCACCTTCCACGCAACAACCCTCATTACGCCCACCACACACCGTAAGACACCCTCACGCACGTAGCAGCAACACACAGGCCACGCCATCCATCAACCCTAATCTAACTCAGCAACAAAACGCATCCAAAGCCCTCACTCAATAGCCTCGACAGCCCCTCACTTAAACCCTAAAGCCATATCTCCAACACGTCCTCACAGCCCCTAACCCAGCAACACCTTCACCCCATCACAGACTTCACAGCTCATGTCATAGCCTTCTTCCAGCCACACAGCACCCACGCCACAACCCTTAACTACACGAACAAGCAGCCCTTTTTACCAGCCACCAAACCGTAAAACAAAGCACCTAAAACAGTCCCCATTCACTGCCTAAAACTGCCGCAACCTAGCCCCCCTCACTGCCGCATATTACATCCAAAACCGCTCACTGCATTTCACCAAAAACTGGCTTAAACAGTCCCTGTAACCACCAAAAATAGTCCCTGTAACCACAAAAAATAGTCCCTTAAAACAAACCCAAACACCACTCTAAAATAGTGAGCAAACAACCACAAAAAATGGCCAAAATAGTCCCTTATTTCCCATAAAACAGTGACTAAAAAACAGCAGCAAAATAGCAGCGAAACGGAGCGAAAATAGCGGCCTAAATAGTAAAACAGGGCTTAAAAATATTGAACCAGTGAACCGGAAGAGTTGCAGAGTGATAGTCATTCCGACGGACTTGTAACACGCTTCTGAAAGTCGACATAAAAGGTTAGACCTGAGGGTATTTTTCACATCCATTTTCATTCATATTTTTACCGTTTATTGAATCTTATTCGCATGATTGTTGTGGAGTGATGCATGTTGTGGCCCTTGAATAGATAGAAAATGCATGTATTGTGAATTAGTGTATGTTGTGGCCCTTGAGTAAAACGGAAAATGTGTCGCCTCTTGTGGTATATAGAATGGAAACCCGGACATAAATTTCATAGCCGATTCCGAATGGACGGTAGTATGATCTATACTCGGGATACAACTCCACGTACCGCTTGAGTAAACGGCGCATATTTCGTTTTATGTTGTTTTGATTTGTTTATTATTCGCTACTTGATTTCCGCATGTTATTTGTTTATATAATGATGAGATAAATCGCATGGGCTTAGTAAGTGCGATTAAAGGTCCTCTACTTTAAGAGGTTAAAATCTTTTACCACGATGCTTTGCCGCGTCGGATAATGTATATTCGATTGGATGTGAGATATGTTTAATCGGATACACGAAGTCCGATACCATGGTCTTTACTTTGTATATGTATTGTGTTATTTGCGCATGGGCTTGATAAGTTGGATTAAAGGTCCTCTATGTCAAGGGGTTAAAAGCCTTTACCACGATGTCTTGCCGCGCTTCTTACTATGTCATTTATCCTTTTGCACATCATTGCTTTATTTACGCATGCATTACGAAGTTCCATATAGTTACCTTTATCTTTGTACGCATTGTAATGAAAAGCGCATGGGCTTATTATGTTGGACTAAAAGGTTCTCCATTTGGGGGAAGAAAAGCCTAAAAGGCTACCTTTACCACGATATTTGCCGCGTCTTTCATCTATTGATTGCATCATCTATCTTTGTCTTGGCTCGATCTATTATCATTTGTGTACCCATGTTATGATAGCGTTTGTGCATTATTTCTCGTGGTATATAGGATGGAAACCCGAACATAAATTTCATAGCCGATTCCGAATGGACGGTAGTATGATCTGTACTCGAGATACAATTCCACGTACCATTTGGAAAAATGCCCACGTGTGTGTTTGTGTCAATATTAGTTATCTTCTTTTGCATCACATCATAACATGTTTGCTTTAATGCTTAATTGCCTCCTTAATTGTCTTTTTTGCATTATGTACCTAGTTGCCTCTCTTATTTACGCATGAATATGTAATGGCTATTTGTTTATGTTTCCGCATATATGAGTATGGTATGTTTATGAAATTAAATGTTCACCGTCATTTGATTCGCTTTTATGTGCGCTTGTGTGATTATTGTGCGCTTGCGCTTTCATGAATACAATATGCTTATGAAGTTGTATGTTTGTCACTACTTTGATTCACTTTCGAGCATGCAGACTTAGATGTAAGATATATGCAAATTTAGGTGTAAGTTTTATTTTCGTGCATATGAACTTAGAAGCATAATACTCTTGGAAATAGGTGTTACTTAGGCTTGATTAAATTATTGCTCAAATCCTTTCATTACAAGTGACATAAGTAAGGGACCATTCCGAACCCAATGGTTTGAGGTATTCCCTTGCGAGGGGTGAGTGCGGCCTTAAATCTAATTTTCCCGGTTCACACCGGGTGGCGACTCCATTATTCTCCTGTTTAGTCCCCCGCGGGCTACTCCATACTCCCAACCGGGCCGCGAGCCCGGAACAGCATGCGTCGCCCAGTTTTCTGTGTTCCCACAGGAGCGCACTGACATTCATTGTCTTATACGTTGATGATGTATTGCTTCTTGGAAATGACATTCCCATGCTACAATCGGTGAAAGTTTTGCTTTCATTAAAATTATCCATGAAAGACCTGAAAGAGGCAGCCTTTATTCTAGGAATAAAGATCTACTGTGATAGATCTAGAAAGCTGGTGGCACTCTCCCAGAGCTCGTACATTGAAAAAGTATTGAAGAGATTCAACATGGATCAGTCCAAGTGGGGGTTGCTTCTGGTGTCACATGGTGTCTCTCTATCGAAGAATATGTGTCCTAAAACTCAAGATAAGAGAGATGCAATGCTTCAGATCCCGTACACTTTAGTAGTTGGATCGATCATGCATGCCATGATATGTACGCGACCTGAGCATATGCAATCGCTATCAGGCCGATCCAGGTGATTTTCACTGGATTGCTGTAAAGAACATCCTTAAGTATCTTAGACGAACTAAATATGCTTTCTTAGTCTATGGGGAATGAGAACTTGAGGTGACTGGGTTCACCGATGCAAGTTTCCAAACCGATAAAGACGACTGTAAGTCGCAATCAGGGTACATATTTTGTTTAAACAACGGAGCAGTGAGCTGGAAATCTTCCAAGTAAGAGACTGTTACCGATTCAACAACAGAAGCAGAATATATTGCTGCAGCTGAGGCAGTAAAAGAAGAAGTTTGGATCTGTAAATTCCTAATTGGATTAGGAGTAGTTCCCTTAGCAGCTGAGCCCGTACCTTTGTATTGTGACAATAATGGGGCTATCACACAGGCTAAGGAACCACGGTCTCATCAACGATCCAAGCATGTACTTCGACGATTTCATCTGATTCGTGAGATCATACATAGTGGCGATGTGAAGATCGAGAAGATCGCATCAGATGATAACATTACAGATTCACTAACGAAGGCTAGATCTCAGCAAAAGTTTGAGCGACATGTATATAGTTCAGGTGTTAGATACTTGAGTGATTGGCTATAGGCCAAGTGGGAGATTATTGGACAATTATGACCCATATCATCACTATTTGTAAAGAACATTGTGTTTTTGTACAAATTATCTATGTGACAAAAGGAAATTGCTATTTTATCATTATTATAATTAGATTACTTGGATATATATTAATGATAAAAGTCCATATGGTTAAATCGGATTAATAAGGTATGAGACAATATTAATCCACGAACAGTTTAATCATTAAATATCCCTAGTCGAAGTATTATCGAGACTGGACATTAATAATGCGGAATAGACTAGTATTACACTTGTGTGCGTTATGGAAGCTTAACATCATAGTTCTCATATATTTAGGTATTTGATACTTATACAAGTGTAATAAGAGGTTCTATTAGCCGTTGGACCGGGAACAGTTCGCTCTGGATAGACCCACTCAGAATCCAATTGGTAGTATGACTTTGTGTCAATGGGAATCCGAATCAGGGTAGGTGTATGTGAACTTTAACCTGAGACTTACGTCCCAATTACTTGTGATAATCAGTTTACTTTATTATTGGTCGTCTGGAGCTTTAACAGGTTCTGGGTACGCCTGTATTGGGATTACTGAGAATCGTAGTGTTTGGATGTGATGTCAAGATGAGAGTATCACTTCAATCATATGGAGATGATAGTCACACATGATATGGAACTATTACTCCTAAAGCTGCAGCTATTGGGATAGTATGACTAGGTCATGACTTCCCGATTACAGAGATTAGTTACTCAGGATCTGATATATGCTTCGTACGGGGCAAACACAGAGCCAGCCCTAGGCCTAGCATGTGACATCCGATACTGGATCGTATTACGTATTACATAATATTAGTATTACTACACATGATACAAATGATATTCCTCGATGAACTGGAGAATTGGGTAGGCACGATGCTTTGCTAGAAGCCAACCATATCTTGTAAATCGGTGAGAACATGGTACGGGGTACGCATGTGTCAGATAGTCTGATAACCATATTTACTGAAAACATATCCAGGAATCTATTGGGTCGCTTCCCAAAGATTCACCAATGACATTTGACTTAGATAGAATTAATCTGGGATTAATTATGAGAGAGAAAATTAATCTGGGATTAATTGCGGCAAGAATTAATCTGGGATTAACTTCGTATAGAAGAGAGAACGCGATTAATTTAGAATTAATCGACAAAATAAATTTAATAGTTAAATTGAATTTTTCTATTTAATTTATTTATTTGTGGCTAAAATAATATATCAGATATATTAATTGAAATCGGATTTCAATACGAAATTAAAATTGTATTTTAATTCGGGCGAACGAATTAATTTAGAATTAATTCGAAAGCGTCCATTGTAATATATTTGTGAGGCATAATCATTTAATTAAATTGGATTTAATTATGGCGAGACGTCAAATTCATGTAATCGGAATTAAACGAACTAGATAAAATTACCCATTACTTTGCGTGTGTCTTTTCGTGTTTTGGGAAAACAAAATATCTTCAACTTTGGTGGGCCCAAGTCAAGTTATGTGTTGAGGAAGCCAACTCAAATTTTGAATTTAAAATATGGTGGGACCATATGATTTACATCAAAGGTCAAATGTTGATGTAACACATAACCACCAAGTCACATAACCACCAAGTCTTGAAAAAAAAAACTAATTTTTCTCACACTCTCTTTTTCTCTCCACCTTGGCCGAATGCTTCTCTCAATTGTAGTGAAATTTTGCTTCAAAATTTCAACATAGCTAGCACTTGGAGGAGTCTAATTAGGTGATAGGGAAACTCACCCAAGGAATAAACTGTTGGTTTCTATTAAGGTCCCAATATCAATAATAAGCATGAAATATGTGCGAATACAAATCGAAGAAGTTGCGAAATACTCACATCGAGCAGTTGAGCGACGCGACAACGAACAAAAAACCATTTTCTGCCTTGGACTGCATTCGGCAGTGAGCTGAATGTCCTCACTATTTTCGGATTTCAATCAACAATAAACCAAGCTCCAAGCTTCGTCATTTGATTCCCTGCTCATGGGTGGACTTCCCTATCACCTTCGCATGTCTCGTAAGTGTGCTAGCACTTGTGATTTTGCCACAAAACCCACTCTTGCTTCCCTTCACTACTCAGTTTTTGGAGAAACCAGTAAGCAATTTGGCCCCAAGGGCGTGAGAGAGAGGAGATGAGAGAAATATAGAATTGTCTTAAGTTTGATTCCAAATTTGTGTATCTTATACACACATTTGAATTTCAAATGCATTTGGAATGAATTTGGCCTTTCAAAAGTCAAACAATTAAAGGCTCCAACCATTTCCATCACTCAATCACATCAATCCATCAAGTTGTCAAGTCACATCACTCAAAGTGACATGTGATTTGACGCTTGATGCGACTAATGATTTGACGCTTGATTTGAATTACGTGCCGCACTCGAATTCGAAATGCGAATGCGCTCGTAAATAATCTCGGGCTCGGGTTCGCTAATTCCAAATTAACGAATTTTCCGTTGCGTCGTAATTAAATGATTACGCCTAGCGAAATCACTATTCACGTCGCTAACGAATTAATTCTAAATTAATTCGTTCGCCCGAATTAAAATCTAATTTTAATTCCGCGTCGAAATCTAATTTCGTTTAATATATCAAATATATTAATTAATCGATTAATTCCAAATTAATCATTATCTCTCTTTTAATGATATTTTATCCCAGATAAAATATCTCCGCAAATAATCCCAGATTAACTTTCTCTCTCTTCTAATTAATCCCAGATTAATTTAGAGTGCGAGTTATTCGTCATCGGTGAATCTTTGGGAAGCGACCCATGAGATCCCCGGATATGTTGGCAGTAAATTCGGTCGTCGGACTATCCGAACACGTAAGTAAAAAGTACTACGTTTATACCGATTTACAAGATAAGGTTGGCCTCTAGCAAAGCGCCATGCCTACCCAATTCTCTGGAAATATCCTTACATGAATAAAGGATATGTATCAGGCGTAGTATACGTAGTATTGCGTATTTCTGTCCAGTATCGGATGATCACGTGCTAGGCCTGGGGCTGGAATTGTGTCTGCCCCGTACGAAGCACATGTCGGATGTCTGGTAACTAGTCTCTATAATCGGATAAACATGACCTTGTCATTTTATCCCGATAGCTACAACATTTAGAGAACCAGTCCCGTATCCTACGTGACCATCATCCCCATATGACTGGAGTGACACTTCCGTCTTGACATCACACCCAACACACTACGATTCTCAATATACCCAGCATTGGCGTACACAGAACTTGTTAAAGCCCTGGACGACCGCAACTAAAGTATATTGATTGTCGCAAGTATTAGCGGTGGAAGTCTCAGGTTAATACCAAATACACCTACCCTAATTTCGGACTTCCATAGACACATATTCATACTACCAATGGAATTCCGAGGGGGTCTATCCAGAGCGAAGCTGTTTCCCATACCATCGGTAAAACACAACCTTCTATTACACTTGCATGAGTATCCTATACCCAAATATATGAGAACTATGTCGTTGTGCCCTCACAACGCGCACAAGTGTAATACTAGTCTTTTACGCATATATCGATGTCCAATCTCGACAATGCTCTAACTAGGGATATTCAATGATTTGTCCTTCGTGGACTGATACTGTCTCATATCATTCTCAGTCCAGGAACAAATCATAAGGACCTCTCATCATTTATACATCTATGTGATCTAATCACAAATGATAAGAGTTCAATCTCATTTGTCACGTAGTTAATTTGTACAATAACACCATGATCTGTACAAATAGTGACGCTATGGGTCATAATTGTCCAACAATCTCCCACTTGGCCTATAGCCAGTCACTCGAGTGTCTAACACCAGAACTATGTACGGTTGGCTCAAACTGTTGAGGAAATGCTTTCGTCAGCGGATTTGTATGATTATCATCTGATGTGATTTATTCGATCATCACATCGCCACGATGTATGATCTGAACGAATCAGATGAATAGTCGAAGTATTTATCTCGATCGTTGATGAGACCATTAATTCTTTAGCCTGTGCTCAAGCCTAGCTCAGCTGCTAACAGAATTATATCTATACTAATTAGATTTATTTATCGACCTAGAAGGCTTCTATTGCCGCCTCAGCTGCAAATAACTCGCATTTGTTGTTTATTCGGTAACAGTATCTTGCTTGGAAGATTTCCAGCTTATTTTTCTGTTACTCAAACCGTATAGTACCGTTTGCGACTTATAGTCGTTTTATCGGTTTAGGAAACTTGCTACAGTGATCCGAGTCACTTCAAGTTCTCCTTCTCCATAGACTAAGACAACATCATTAGTTCTCTAAGATACTAACGATGTTCTTAACTTCAATCCAGTGACTATCACTCGGATTGGCATGTTTGTGACTTCATATGCTCAAAGCGTATGAGACACCAGATCACGTACATTTTTCAATGTACGATTTCTCAGAGAATTTTATCGAAAGCCAAGCTTTCACCGATTATTATTATGGGAATATCATTTCCAAGAAATGACATATTATCATTATTTATATAGGACAACCACTGTAAGTGCGCTCCCACTAACCCTCTTATATACACAAGAATCATTTCGTTTTGAATTAAATCATAAACTATTATGATTACATCAAAACGATAATTCCAAGAACCTATGCTTGCTTCAATCCAAACATGGATCAAATAACCCGCAAACCTTGTTTGCTAGTTTTGGTACGACAAAACTGACAGGATGTTGTAAACATCCTCCAAATGGTTTTCTTTTCAGGAAAGCGATTTTCCCGTTAAGCTGACATATTTCATAAATGAAACATGCAGCTTTAGCAAGCATTATCCAAATGGATTTACCGTGGCAACAGGTAAAAGGTTGAATCGTAATCAACATAATGTTGATAACGATACATTTCCGCTAAAAGCCTTGCTTTATACGTTGGTATGTTGTCATCCATGTACGTCTTCCTTGAAGACTTATAGTACCAATAGGCACAATACCTTGCGGTACATCAACTAGTTCTAAACATGTTGATATACATGGAATCCATTTCGGACTCATGGCATTTTGCCATAATAGGGAGTCGATACCTTGTATCACTTCCTCATACGTAGTCAGTTGGTATACCTCAATAAGATAGACATCTTTATGAGGTGAGATCAGAAACCCATACCCCAGGTTGTTTTCTGACTCTCTCCGACATACGCGGTTCTTGTGTATTCGAAGATTAATGGTATAGTTTCATCCTTGATGAACTATTTATGTTCCATTAAGGAATGGGTGCCTAGAATAGTATCACTCCGATTTTCATCGAGTTTTACTATCCTCCCACTTACCACTGCATATCGGTATTCCTCTTAGGAAAACCGCATGGTGAGCAACAATCTAATTGCTCTCTTGTGAGTTGTATAACTACAATACTTATGGTATCCCGAGGATAACCTACAATTGGCACTTATCCAATTTGGGTTTTAGTTTAGTATCATCCAAACATATGCCTAGCATACCCAAATTATCAGGAATGAGAAACCCGGTTTCTTTCCCGTTCATATCTAATATGATATCTGTCAAACAGATTTTTATGGAACCTTATTCTAAATAAGTTCTTGCACTGTTTAAAGCTTATCCGTTGAAGGAAATGGTAGCTCAGAGTGACTCATGATTAACCTTATCATGTCCAACAAAATTCGATTTATCTGTTCGGACACACCGTCAAACTGTCGTGTTCCGGGAGGAGTCCTCATTGAAATAATACTATACTCTTTCAAGTATATTAGAAACTTATTGCTTAAGTATTTTCCATTACGGTCTTACCGTGACGGTTTAATACTTTAGCCGGTCTGTTTGTCTATTTCGTGTAGAAACTTTAAAGTTTCCGATTTGTGTTCTTCAAAAGAAACACATAACCATAACGCGATGCCACATCCGTAAGGTCACGAAATATTCATATCCATATCTAGCCTAGCTAAACATGGGCCCACTTGCTTCACTATGAACTACGGCTAACAGATCGGTGGCAGTTTCACTTTTACCAAGTAAATAGTGTTTTAGGCACTTTGCCCAATAAACTAGATTCGTAGACTTTATTTGAATAGAATCAAATTAGTCCGAGTAGCCACTCTTCAAAAGTGTGGATATACGAGTCTTGTTTAATTGTGTCCCAGACAATAATGCCACATCAGTTTCTTCTGATCAAATCAGTTCGAGCTATTTGTTTGTCATGTTATATGTTTGAGATATTATTTATATTCAAAATATAAACTCTGTTATTCAAATCTAACGTGTTTATCTCAATATCATCCTTATATAATAAAACACTTTAGTGTTCTAGAATATAAAGGTTCACCCGCAGCGGGTAAAACACTGATATAGAGATAATGTTTCTAGTCAAACTAGTCATATTATAACAGTTTCCTAATTTAAGTACACACCCGAAGGGTAGTTCCTAAAATTAGGTATCTACGGTTAAAACATCGAATTTCGTCCCGTTTTCAATCTGTAGATTAAATCTCAATTGAGGTCAGTATCCTGCTCATAGCAGATTCTAAACATCAATACATACATTTATGTATCACGCTAAGTATTTAAAATCCAATTTCAATACTAGTAGTGAACATAATCTTGAAAAACATATTTGAAGTCAGAGCCTTGCTCGTCTTCAATTCCTTCATGTCTGCTTTGTCCAAACAGCAGTCACGCTTCCGCGATCCCGTTTGCCACAATTGAGGTAGACATTTTGGGACATTTCCTTTATCTTCCTAGAAGATTATAATGATTTTGCCTTTGCCCTTTTCAATATTCCAGAAGCCTTTGGCCAAGCCTCGGGTTTCTAGAATATCGAAGTAAGGTGCGCCTTGCGCTACTTGCCTAATTGCAAACTTTGATTCAGAAATTAAGGAGTCTACTGCGACAAGTATAATAGATTAAGCACTAAAGTTATCATCACATAATTCTTCCAAAGATTATGCTCTACTATTTGCTTAACTCTAGGCTTAGGCATAATCTGTTATTTTATCAAATAAAGTAACTTATAATTTTTCCAGGACCATCATGAAATTATTCCCAATTTTGAAAATTAAACCATTTAAATACATTTTCCCAAGGATTATGTTTTAAATGTCAATCTTTCAATTTTATCTTGATTCTAATAGTCTAACTATTTAATCAACGATTAAGGTACTATTTATTATAATGATTACAATAGTCCAACTATTTAATCAACTATAATTTAATAGATTAAAATCAATTATATTGATTACTATAATCCAATTATAAAATCAACTATAAATGAATAGTTTGAATATAGTCCAACTATTTATTAAAAACAACATTTAAATATTAGTCCAACTAACATTTAATTTATTTGACGAATGATATTTGTTTGAGCGCGTATGGCAATTAATTAAACGAATATTGCAAATTCAATTCTTGCCTCCCACTATTTTTCGGCGAGCCTCTAACCCTCTGTCGAGTACTCGGGAAACCGTGTTTCCTAGTGCGCTAGGATCCTGTTAAATATCACACAATCTTGACTTTGGCCAACAAATTGTATGATAATTAACTAGGTAGATCTCTAAGATCGATTGGATCCAATCCAATTCCTAGATCTGGTAGGGGGACGTCCAAGTCCGAAACATCTATCTTATATATGCCAATACATCCAATGTATTACCTAACCTTTTTCCTCTGAATCAACTAAGCCTTAGCTTTGGCAGAACAAACTTAGTGATCCCAGTCAAGCGCGACCCATTGACCATGGAAAGCTTCGTAATCAATGTTGATGGACAAGAAGTGGTCTTGACTTTGGCCAACAAACCACAACTTGGACAAGACACTGATATGGAACAAAGCTCTCGTGATTCAAACACATCCTCGACGGACAAAGGCCTTGACTTTGGCCAACAAGCCAATGCCAGTCTCGGATCTTGAGTGAGAATCACTCAATGGAATGAAAAACGCTTAATATTGTTTGAGGGTTTTTCGCGTGCAAATTGGCAACCAATTTATTATCTTTGTTAAGGTCTCATCATCATACACCCTTAAACATGCATTCTAAACACATAATGAAGCACGTATAATAAAATAATAATGATATGCAGATGTATACTTTACACATTGATCCTAGATCAAATCTCTCAATTTCTCTCTCCCGCTAGCACAAATATCACTTTTATCTGTTACACTACACTTCTAAAGAAACCTCATTTACATTGAGGGGAATATGTGAGAAGAGAATACAAAGAATAAGGAGGTAATCAGGCTGGACACGCAGGTCCAATTAATAAATCAAATTTATTACAACAATTTCTAAAATTGTCCCACCCATCTAATATCCATCCGATATACATTATTCATGCATCGCAACCATGTATTCACACAAGCATGTTATCAATCAATCTAATCAAATTAATTAATCTGATAATTAATGATCATCCAATGTTCAAACAACGATTTGATTTTGCTCGAGTCAAACTCATTTTTGCGAATAAGTACTCAAAGTACGAATTCTCGAATTAAATTAAACTACATAATTAAATCCAATTCAATATGCATTTAATTCTAATTCGCTTATTTAATTCCAAATTAAATATCACACTTTATTAATGAACTTTTACGACTTAAATTCCAAATTTAATCGCAACGGGTCTCAAAGCCCGATTAACGTCCAACGTCAATTTAATTAAAGTCCAATGGGCTTTTAATTAATTTCTTAAGGCGTGGACTTTTGGTCAACTCGGGTCAAACCGATAACCAAAGTCCAATCCGGGAGTTACCCCATAAGCCTAGAAATCAATCTTGGCCCATTAGGCCCAATTAAACTTTAAAGGTCCATTAAGTCGCATTTGGGCTTTATGGATGCGGTTTTGGGCCCAATTGGATCCAATCCATTTGGCCTAAACCCAACTTTGTACAACAAAGCCCAACAAGCCCAATTACAACACTTAAGCCCAATTTCACAAAATAGGCCCAAAATAATTTAATCATAAAATTCCAAATTCCCAATTTAATTACCAAAGTGTATAACATGATTAATTACCCAAATTAACATTTCTAAAACACCAATTAGCCTAATTAATCATGCTTTTTTACATCAATTAGTGTCCAACACATTTTGATCAAAATCAAACCCAATACATGCTCATCAAGGTCTCGACAATTAGAGTTTTTGTCCAATTCAAAAATTCAATCCAATTAATTTTTCAAATCAACAATCCCAACATGATTCTAACTCATCCAATGAATCAACAAATCAAAATTCCAAGACATTAGGGCTATGTCACCATTCGGCCAACACAAGCATTTGGGGGAAAAATTGTTCCAAACCATTTTCTTGAAATTGATCCAATCAAACTTCAATTCAAACACATTTAAGCATATTCATTCATCCAATTTCACAAAATCATGCTCAAAATGATTTTACCCAAATTTTAAGCCCTAAACATTTCATGCTCAAACCTGGCTCTGATACCATTGTTGGTTTCTATTAAGGTCCCAAGATCAATAATAAGCATGAAATATGTTCGAATACAAATCGAAGAAGTTGCGGAATAC
This sequence comes from Zanthoxylum bungeanum, assembly GCA_019454045.1. NCBI lineage: Eukaryota > Viridiplantae > Streptophyta > Magnoliopsida > Sapindales > Rutaceae > Zanthoxylum > Zanthoxylum bungeanum. Next base: position 8,576 of record SKCR01017563.1, on the reverse strand, counting down.
TCACATCGAGCGGTTGAACGACGCGGCAACGAACAAAAAACCATTTTCTGCCTTGGACTGCATTCGGCAGTGAGCTGAATGTCCTCATTGTTTTCGGCCTTCAATCAACAATAAACCAAGCTCCAAGCTTCGTCATTTGATTCACGGCTCATGGGTGGACTTCCCTATCACCTTCGCATGTCTTGTAAGTGTGCTAGCACTTGTGATTTTGCAACAAAACCCACTCTTGCTTCCCTTCACTGCTCAGTTTTTGGAGAAACCGGTAAGAAATTTGGCCCCAAGAAAATTGGTCCCAAGGGGTAAGAAATTTGGGAGAAAGATAGAATTGTCTTAAGTTTGATTCCAAATTTGTGTATCTTATACACACATTTGAATTTCAAATGCATTTGGAATGAATTTAGCCTTTCAAAAGTCAAACAATTAAAGGCTCCAACCACTTCCATCACTCAATCACATCAATCCATCAAGTTGTCAAGTCACATCGCTCAAAGTGACATGTGATTTGACGCTTGATGCGACTAATGATTTGACGCTTGATTTTACTTGCGTGCTGCACTCGAATTCGAAATGCGAATGCGCTCGCAAATAATCTCGGGCTCGGGTTCGCTAATTCCAAATTAACGAATTTTCCGTTGCGTCGTAATTAAATGATTACGCCTAGCGAAATCACTTTTCACGTCGCTAACGAATTAATTCTAAATTAATTCGTTCGCCCGAATTAAAATCTAATTTTAATTCCGCGTCGAAATCTAATTTCGTTTAATATATCAAATATATTAATTAATCGATTAATTCCAAATTAATCATTATCTCTCTTTTAATGATATTTTATCCGAGATAAAATATCTCCGCAAATAATCCCAGATTAACTTTCTCTCTCTTCTAATTAATTCCAGATTAATTTAGAGTGCGAGTTATACGTCATCGGTGAATCTTTGGGAAGCGACCCATGAGATACCCGGATATGTTGGCAATAAATTCGGTCGTCAGACTATCCGAACACGTAAGTAAAAAGTACTACGTTTATACCGATTTACAAGATAAGGTTGGCCTCTAGCAAAGCGCCATGCCTACCCAATTCTCCGGAAATATCCTTACAGGAATAAAGGATATGTATCAGGCGTAGTATACGTAGTATTGCGTATTTCTGTCCAGTATCGGATGATCACGTGCTAGGCCTGGGGCTGGAATTGTGTCTGCCCCGTACGAAGCACATGTCGGATGTCTGGTAACTAGTCTCTATAATCGGATAAACATGACCTTGTCATTTTATCTCGATAGCTACAGCTTTTAAGAGAACCAGTCCCGTATCCTACGTGACCATCATCCCCATATGACTGGAGTGACACTTTCGTCTTGACATCACACCCAACACACTACGATTCTCAATATACCCAGCATTGGCGTACATAGAACCTGTTAAAGCCCTGGACGACCGCAACCAAAGTATATTGATTGTCGCAAGTATTAGCGGTGGAAGTCTCAGGTTAATACCAAATACACCTACCCTAATTTCGGACTTCCATAGACACATATTCATACTACCAATGGAATTCTGAGGGGGTCTATCCAGAGCGAAGCTGTTTCCCATACCATCGGTAAAACACAACCTCCTATTACACTTGCATGAGTATCATATACCCAAATATATGATAACTATGTCGTTGTGCCCTCACAACTCGCACAAGTGTAATACTAGTCTTTTACGCATTTATCGATGTCCAATCTCGACAATGCTCTGACTAGGGATATTCAATGATTTATCCTTCGTGGACTGATATTGTCTCATATCATTCTCAGTCCAAGAACAAATCATAAGGACCTCTCATCATTTATACATCTAGGTGATCTAATCACAAATGATAAGAGTGTAATCTCATTTGTCACATAGTTAATTTGTACAAAAACACAATGATCTGTACAAATAGTGACGTTATGGGTCATAATTGTCCAACATAAACAACATAACAACAAGCTTGGAGCTTCATCCAAAGAGGAAATTTCGAAATTTATTCATTTAACAATGTAAGTGATTCCGCCACTTTTCTTGTTATTTCACACATATAATCATGTTTAGGATCTTATGGCATGTCTTAGAGACTAAAAATCTAGTCTAGGAATAGAGTGACGATTGATGGAGTTGGTGTTTGGAGTGCCAATTTGAATTGTACATTTATTATTTATTAATAAAATAACTAAATTTTCATTTCATACCTTATTAATGGTATTGTCATTATGCGCATTAAATTGATGTATAAATATGCTAAGAATGACATCGACCTTAGAATAGTCTTGAAGTTTTTTATAAACTATTCTTAAAATAAATATTCCTAGTCGTTGGTTTTGGAATACAGTCGAATTCCTATGATCTAGAAGACTAGCACATGTCGTATATTGGAAGTGGAGTTCCAATGGTTTAACCCGATGTACCATGAGTTTTGGAAACTCATTTAGACATGTGGGTATTCGTTGAAGCGAATACTGAATGACTCATATGTGATTCCTAATAGTTGGAAGTACACACCACCGTCAATAGGAATCTCCTCGAGTCGAGTAGCTTATGTAATCATTTGACTATAGGATAACATTGATTTTGTGTGAGATCCTCCACACTTTGATGTCATGTATGTCAGAAACCTTTCATGGTCTGGCCTATAGATGTTCGTTGGGTGTGGACCGATGCACTCAGTAATCAAGTGCGAAGAAAGATAGGATCTGTCGGCTCGTATATGTACCATAAGGGGTATATGTATTCATGTGAGTAAAGTCACGATTCTTAAATCTTTGGCCAAATTCGATCACCTAGGGTGGATCGCATCAGTTATGAAGAATCGTGGACATGTTGACATGAGATGTGCGTCTCAGAAACTTGACGGTATATTCTATGTTTCCTAAGCACAACTCGGATAGACTACAACGGAGGGATTGTTAAAAATATGTGATGACCTCAACTTGTATAGTTCAGAAAGGTCATTCGTGTTCTTCGCGAATTTGGAGGTGGCCGAATTGCGTACATATTAGCTAGGCTTATATGACGAACGTGTCTGAACTTAGAGAGTCCCAATATGAAGTGTACTTATTGAGCACTTGGGTAGGCGATTATTTTTGATAAAAGATAATATTTGATATTATAATTATCAACTAAGATAATCAAGTGTTATTGGATAACATTGATTATTTACTTTGACCTAATTGGATTAATTGGATTAACTCAATAATTACACAAGGGCTTAATTATAAAATCATAATTATCTCTACCATTTGAGGATAATATGGTAATAATAAGTATGTAATAATAGGTGGTTTTGGCTTGATTTAATTAGATTAAAAAAAAGTGGCCAACATTGAACTAATCCATTTCCTAATCCTTGGCTTGATTTAAATGGATTAAATCAAAATGGGAGACAATGAAGATTAGTCACACCTAATTATAAATATTTGGAGAAATTGGATTAAGCCCACTTAAAAGTTGACTATAACTTTTATTAATTAAAAATTACCTAAGTTTTGCTATAAATAGCAAGCTTTAGGAAGGTTTTAATTACAAGTACAAGTACAAGCAAATTCTTAGAGAAATTAGCCTAAGTTAGAGAAGTGTTTAGAGAAGCTTGTGAGGTCTCTACAACATTTCATCTAGGAGAAATCAAGATTAGATCTTGAAGTGAAGCTTGCTAGCATTGGATATCAAGGTTGGATCTTGAAGTCAAGCTTGAACACCTTTAAGGTTCTCCAACCATTTCAAAAAAAGAGAAGTAGATTGGATCTTGCATCAAGCTTACTAGGTAATGTTTGATCTTCTCTTAAGCTATGTTCCTTTGTGTATTAGATGCATGATCACATAGCATAATGTTGAAATAAGGCTAATCAATTGTGTTAGAATACTTTAGAAGTATAAACACAACATGTTTATGAATTACGTCAAAGATGTTCATGTTGGACATAGAACAATTAATAAGAATTTGGAACTCTAAATTAAATCTTAGAGCTATGGCTACCATTCTAGAATCACTTGACTACTTTTTGGTGACCTAGAATTGTTCATGAGATATTTCTTATTGGGATTCTAATTTGGTTTGTGTTTTGGATTCAAATTTATGCAAATGCGTATTTAGAATAAATTTATGTTTTTGTAAAAGATTTTATATTTTGAAATTTTTTTTATTCTATAACATGTGTTGAAGTTGGTTTTTATTTTAATAATTAATTTTGGGTGTTTTTGAAGTGTTTATAGAGAGGCGGAAGAAATTAAGGTAGTAGACCCTAATTCCTATAGCTCCCTAGAAAATGAGCTGAAGGAAAGAAAGAAATGAAAACAAAAAAAAAAAAAATTTGCACAGCTTGCGCACAGTGCGCGCGGCACTATAGCGCGTGCGTTGTGCGATTCACGCACTGATTTTGTTTTCCTTCGTTCTGGAGTTTTTGGACTCCGATTCAGCCTCGGTTTTTTCCTATACACTCGTAATGGAATATAGTATTTCATTAAATAATTTAAATTTACACCCATGCTTGATATCCATGACTTAGACCCATTTTCGCTGTACGGGGCACCGATCCGACCCTTGGGGTTCCACAACTGCCCCAACAAAATAGTATCAGTAGCAAGGCTTAACCACACAACACATGTTTTTGAATCTATGTCATAGTAATTTTAATTTAATTATACATAAGACATATTGGATATATAAAGCATGTTTTAAATTAAAATTTTGACCTAATTAAGTTAATAACTTGATTTTCATAAATCTCTTGTGATTAGACGATTACTTTATTTAAGTAATCGTATTAGTAATATTAGAGTATTATTGGATGGTCCGTATTGTCAATACACAGAATCGTCATTAGTGTGAGGGTATAAGTGCTTGGAACTTAGGTCGCTCCGGTAAAATATTAGATGTAGCATGATGAGTTAACGCAGTCACCTAATATCGTCATTAGTGTGAGGGTATACATACGAAGCTCATTAGTGCACATTGATAAGTATACACCTAGAACACGTCTTAATCCAATATCGCCATTAGTGTGAGGATAAGAAATGGTTCAGGACCAAACTAGGAGTCACATGAAGTGATTGACCTTGGAGGTATACCTAATGAGTTTATAAAGGCCAATATCGTCATTAGTGTGAGGCTGGAGTAAATATCATGGGATCCACTTCCCGTTATGAAATTTTGATAGTCAAATTTCTATTTTTCCGCTAAGGGAGATTAGAGAATTATGTAAAGTAGTGGGAGGGCACTAATAGATTTAAAATTCCATAATTAATTAGTGTTATTATTTTGAAATGAAATCAGTTATGCTACTACTCAAAAATATTATTTTGTAGATGGATGTCGCTAATCCATTGATGGAACTTTTGGATTCCAATAAGCTAAAAGGAGCCAAAAACTATTTCGAATGAGAAATGAACATGCACATTGTCTTGGAGTTTGAAAAGTTGACTTATGTCACTATCAATCCATTACCTGTTGAAATCGATCCTGAATCCACTCCAGAAGAGCGAGAAACTTTTAATAATTGGAAGGATGATAACCTGAAGGTGAAATTCTACATCTTGGGATCGATGGTTCCAGATTTGCTGAGATAGTACATTGAAGTACATGATGCTTGGAGAATCATGCGAACACTCAAGGAGTTGTTCGAGGCAAACCAAGAGATGGAACTTTATCGAAGGTCTAAGGAATTATTATGTGCTGAACTCAAGGAGGGAGGAGATGTTAATACTAATATTTTGAACATGATAGACCAAATTCGATATCCGGAATGACATGGCATTGTGTTTGATGAACGGCTAGGCCGTAATTTGATTATGTCTTCTTTGTCTGGTTCTTATGTTGGCTTTGTATTAAATTTTTATATGCATTTGATGCAAGCCACATACGAAGAACTTCATAACATGCTATGCGCGGCGAAGCAAGATTTGAAGAAAGGCAACCCCACTGTATCTCTATGGTGGAGATGGCTCTTCAAAGACTTCTGGGAAGTCAAAGAAAATAAAGATGGGGAAGAATAAGATATCAAAGAAGAACTCCAAGAAGCGCAAAGGCGCAAAACCAAAAGTAGCTCGTGATCAATGTCTACAATGCAAGAAGTCTGGACACTAGAAGAAGGATTGTCCAGAGCTTAAAGGAAAAGTAGGACCCTCAGGTACGCTTTGTATTTTTCCAATTATTGACATCTCATTAGCCTTATATGCAAATAGTGGATATGTGTTAGGCACTGGCAGTCCTACTAATATTTGCAATTTCCTGCAGGAAATGAGGGTTAAAAGAAGATTGAATAAAGGGGAGATCCAACTTAGAGTTGGCAATGGTGAGACATTGGATGTCAAGGCCATATGAACAGTTGTTCTAGATCTCCCAAATAGATGTAAATTAGATTTGCATGACTGTTATTATGTTCCCTCAATTATCAGACAAATAATATCACTGACAATATTAGATAAAGATGGATATAAAATAAACATTAAGGATGAAACTTTATGTTTGTATGATAAAGAAAATTTATTGAAATGTGAATGTTTTTTTATCAAACGGTCATTATTGTTTGGAAACATGTAGAGATGTCTTGAATATAGAGAAAATACAAGTAGGAAGTCTGAATTAAATAGTACTGAATTATGGTATATGAGATTGGGCCACATAGGTGTTAGACTTCTATCCAAATTGGTAAATGATGGTTTGACTGAAAATATTATCGTAGATCCTTATCCGATTTGTGAGTCATATATCCAAGGAAAGATGACAAAGGCCCTATTTCTAGATATTGGACACCGTGCTAGAGATTCATTGGAACTAATATACAGCGATGTGTATGGTCTATTAAATCATGCCGCTCATGATGGTTCAACATACTTTGTGACTTTCACAAATGACAAGTCTAGATATGGATATGTTTATCTGATGAAACATAAATAGTAAACATTTGACAAGTTCAAAATATTCTGAAACAAAGTAGAAAAACAAACCAGTAAATTCATCAAATGCCTTAGATCAGATCGATCCGGTGAATACATGAGTGAAGAATTCAGAAATTATTTAACGGAGAATGGACTTCTTGCCGAATATAGCCCACCAGGAACACCTCAACACAATGGTGTGTCGGAACAAAGAAATAATACTTTATTGGATATGGTGTGATCCATGATAAGCTATACAGATCTTCCTTATTACCTTTGGGGTCTTGCTTTACTAACTACTGCCTACATACTCAATAAGGTTCCATCAAAAGCTGTTTCTACGACCTCCTATCAGATATTGGTTTGTTAGAAATCCAAGTCTTGGGCATTTAAATATTCGGGGTTGTCCTGCATACATTAGAATTGCGCAGTGGGATAAACTAGCACCCATATGGTCTAAATATAGGTTCGTTGGATATCTTGATAATTCCATAGGATATCAATTCTATGATTCCGAGCAACGAAATGTATTTGTTGTTCGCTTTGTAATTTTTCTTGAAAAGCAATTTTTGATAGAAAGTGGGAATTGTAGAGAGATTAAACTTGATGAGTTTGATCCCAATATTAAGGAACCTGAGATGGAACCAGAGATCCAATTAGATGAAGGATCTACAACACAGGTTCTACGTCAGTCGAATAAAATATCAAGGCCTCCTAAGAGATTATTTTTAACATCTGATGCGAGCCTTGTGTTCTCCTCTTGGAGGAAACAGATCTGACTACGTATAAAGAATAGATATTGGATATCGATTCGGGAAAATGACAGAAAGCCATGAAATCTGAAATGGATTCAATGCATGCCAATCAAGTCTGGTACTTGTAGGAAACGACTTTCCTTTGCGCGGTGGAACTTGCGGATGGTGGCACCGGCTCCAGTATGGATCTTTAAAATTTTATTTGCCTTCTCCATTTGTTGTAGTAGCCGAGATAAATTCTTTAGTGTCTAACGCTTGGATCAACCACTCGATCTTCCAAACTATGACTTGAAACTAATAAACCAAAGTGTGGGCTTCACTCATAAAGATCAAAACTCTAAACTATTTAGAGGATTAAGATGTCACAATGGTGTTTGGCTTTTGGAATTTCAAACACTCTCACAACACTTGTGAATGTTTGAACTCTCTTTATTTTTTCTCACAACACTTGTGTGAATGAATGCAAAATGTTAACCTTAAGAAGTGAGAGAAATGATAGAGATTATATTTTAATGCTTTCTTGCAATGGCCAACACAAAAATATGAATGCCATACCAAAGCATAAGAAATAATAAGCTAAAGACAATGACATTGTCATTAAGCATCTAATATTTTCTTTTAATGGAAAACACATAAATGTGGAGGCCATACCAAAGCATAAGAATGGATTAGCTAATGACAAAACTATTAGGTGTATACAAGCCACCTAATATACATAATAAATTTGAGAGCATGGCAAGCCATATGGCTTTGTCTCCAAGGTAAATAAAAATCACTATCTCAATAATGATTAAATTACCTTCAATTATGTTGTAGTAATTATCTCATAATTATTACTAACTTGATTATCTCATAATCAAGACTTGATTATCTCATAATCAAGACTTGATTATCTCATAATCAAAGAATTCTAGAAAACATTAAGT